>OZ026817.1:10856635-11053599 GCA_964023185.1 Macaria liturata | reverse complement strand
CTGGCCGCCGACCCCATGGTGCGGCTGCAGATGGCCGGCATCAACCCCGAGTACCACGCGCACACGCACGCACACACGCACGCGCACTCGCACACGCACCTGCACCTGCACCCGGGCCAGCAGGCGGCGGCGGCGCAGCAGGAGGCGCTGGGGCTGGGCTACCGGCCGCTGCACCCCGAGCTGCTGGCGCGGCCCTACGCCGAGCAGCTGGCGCAGCAGGCGGCGGCCAGCGAGCAGCTGCACCGCCAGCTGCTGCTGGAGCGCGAGCGCGGCTTCCTGCACCCCGCGCACCACGAGGAGCTGATGCGCCAGCAGCGCGACCGCGACCTCAAGGTGCGCGCGCTGGAGGAGGCGGCGCGCGCCGCAAGGCCCTAGGGCTCTCCAAGTATCCAAGTTTTATAATATTTTTATAGTCGCATGGTCAGCGTAGGATGCTTTTCTCCATGCTCAAATCTATTATTTAACTCCTAGTCATAGTTATCTTTCTGCGGTCGACGAACGAGACGCTTTTTTATGTGCGCCGCGTTTAGATTAAATTATTGTCTGTTTGACTGTGGACGGGCCGGCCTGGACCAACTGCGCGCAGTATACTCATAAAACGATAAATATAGTGCACGCAGTTAATGGCTATTGTGATGTCGGAGAGTGTGTGCGGCCGAGCGACGAACACACACACACAGTCATAGTGAGGTGCTGTGTGGTGCCCACTACTGCAATCATGTTCAATGTATATTGCATACGTTTCCTTTTTATGTTCATGACATAATAATTTATATGAATAGAATTATGTATTTTTAAGGATAGGACAGAGTAGGAATCGCCTTTCTATCGACTTGCCTTTTACAATTGTACTTCTGTTCGTATCGGAAGGGCTCTCGCGATTGAAAGTATTTTTGTAAATGCCGCGAGCCCTCGAGTCGAGTGTTGCATTATCTTTGACAGCGTAATGTTAATTTGTGAAGTTAATTACCACTCACATATCAACTACGAGGTTTCGCCGTGAGAACACGTATCTAATTGATATGTTGCCTTTTTATTGATATTGAACGCAATAATTTACTTACTAATAATTACTATAATGAGAGGTTCGGACCGCGGACGATACGAGACGGTAATGACTCCCATTGAGAAGTATTCTGTGCGTGTTATTGAATGCAATGTTGTACAGTTGTGTACGTAGTTTCATGTGATACGTTCGCTGTTATGGTCGCTAATAATACAGTCGGTGGCAGTTACGAGTTTAATGTGATGAGCGAAAATACTTTATGCATTGAGTGCGATTCGCGAAGGCCGATAATGTGACACGAAAGTTTCACGCGGCCCGTTAAATCGCGCATAAAGCGTATCTGTTATTTTCGTAACGGTTTCTAACATTGCGAATGTACATGCGAAATGCAAGCTCCTTGCTTGCTATTTGTTTACTGTTCTATGACGTCTTTTTTAACAATTTTGTTAGAACTATATTTAATTAATGGCTTTTATTTTACCTCTCCAATTTTCTTGTAATTTTTTATTATGAGTTGTACAAAATCTGTATACCTTGTTTCTATTAATATTTTAATGTATTTTATATTTATTATCTAACTTTTCATATACCTATTTATTTCTACCTATTACACTGATTTCTATGTTGTTATTATTATTATTTTTTATATATTTTTTACACTTTTTCCGTCATATTTCTTATGCATTTACGTATGCGACCATAACAGAGAATGACACATATTTACCTATTTATTTTTGAGATTTAAGAGATTCTTATTGTAAAATGAACTAAAGTATAATAGGTATATGAGCAAGATTGTATTGATGATAAGATTTTAGTCAAAGCACAATAAAAGAGTACCTTTAAAGATAAATGAGAAGTAAAGTCACATTTGTATGGAACATGATTTTGTCTTTGAATTTGTAATTTAATTGAAGGAATTAAAACTTACCGGTAACAATAAAAGGTAACAAAACAACTCTCCCCCAATAGGATAACATTATTTTATTACTTCTGTGATTCTATTGGTGAAGATTTTACTATAGCGGGTGTTTTTTCCGAACATCCGTGATAGTTTTGCAATACAGTGCATTATTTTTATTGTAAGAAAGAAAATTATCTGGCACCTTGCGCCATATAAATGTGATTTACCAATAATTTACATATTTCATAAACGTTTTAATAACGAACTTTAAATACTTAGCGTATTTATAAGAGAAACAATTTTAGAAATGAACTGAATTAGTTCAATTCTGATATCTGTGTAATATTAAAAAGAATAATTTATTGTAAATTTAAGAGTATTGTATTGTATCGCCCAATGTACACATTCAGTAAGTAATGCACCGTCACTGTAATATACCTAAATATTGAGATATTAGGGCCCTGTTAGTATTGTTTATAATACATAGATTTATTCGAGTAGAGCATCCCAGTCTGGTATCGCTTGGTAGGTTTCTGTTCATAAGTAACGCCATAGTTTCGGATATTTTCTTAATTACAGAAAATGCGTATTATTTTTAGAGACAAATTATATTCTTGATTAAGAGGTTGAGTGTCGATTTAATAACTTCATTTATTTAGACAATAAGGTTAAATGGATGTCTTAGTGCTTTTGTGTAAATTTTTTGAATAATATATGTGGAAAAATCAAGTTGTATTTTTATTCGCATGTTCATAAAACTATGTTATTAACATCAAAGTAGCGGGAGTTATCTCGGGTATTGTAAATGGCGAACAATCGCCAGTTAAATGTTTACTGCTGAGTTAATGCCTCCAATACGCCTGCGCTATATAGTACTTATAGCTAGGTACGTAGGTGCTATTACTAAGTTAATACACATCAAAGCCAGTAAAATTACTGCAATGTTTACTTTCAAGGCACGTTTCGATTCAACTGTGAGATGTTATAGAAAGTGCGCCGGCGCAGCGCAGCCGCGTGCCCTACATTATGAACTTTAATTTGCATAAAAACTTGCCTTTTGCAAACATGCGAATTAATCACTTCTGGCATTAATGTCATATTATTATTCTGTTTATCAATCTCGGAAGCAATTTACCGAAGTTTATTTAGCGTTTTAAATTGGATTTCTTGTATGTTTTACAGTGGTTTTACTATATGTTTACGCGTTGTCAGGCAGGGGATAGTTGGATCGATATCTAGTGAGCGACTCGTAGAGCTGTATTATTCTGTACTTTACTGTTTGCTTAGGAAACATTAAAAAATATCCTTAGAAATACAAAGTTACAAAACGATAAGTTTGGACAAACTGAAGATTGAACAAATCGCTAGAAACAAAAACACGTACTATATTTATTTTCTCTATATTTTACGCAATCACTTAGAAAATAGATAGAAGGTGCCAAGGAACTAAAGTAAATTACCATAAGGTGTGAGGAATCTTTGCTTATGCTAACGTTACAATGGGTTTGACAAGCAATACAGGTCTCTTGGCCAGTGCATCCCAGAAACCAGCGGCCAGGCCACAATATGTTGAGGTATGTACATTTACATTATTTATATATTGTAAGACTCCGTTACTTTACTAAGTACCTACCTATATTTATTTATTCTTAGTTCCTTAGGATACATGGTTGCTTGCCAAAGTCCATACATTCCTACATACCTAAATTGTATTTACTTAGTAGGTATTTAACTAATAAACAATTATATAGCTATTAGAAGTGGTGACCTCTCGTGCCTTAAACATAGTTTGAGACCACCGCACTACTTGAACAGTCAGATCTATTCGTACTATTAACTTTCAACCAACTCACGGTAGCGCCCAGATATATTTTCTTCTCACACATTTTTTTCCAACTGTTCTTTACTTAGTCTAAGAAAATTCTTAAGTAGATGTAAGTACTGAGACTCGTGCTTTCTTTACACACACAAAATAAAGCTACATTTTTTTATACTTTGAGGTCACCTGAATCAACACTGTTATCTAAGGTGGAATATGTATTTACTGGAATGGAATAGGCTCTCAAACGAGACTGCCCAATCACACCGTTAGGTGCTTGTATTTTGTCCATTGTTAAAAAGAGATAAATGTAGGCCTTATCACTTCCTTCTAGGGAGGTATGCAGCTCGTATATTTTACCACCAGTGGACGCCCGCGGCTTCGCTCGTATTAGTTCAGGATAGAAAGTAGCCGATAGGTAGTTCCTGTCTTTGTAGCCTCTACTGGTGGTAGAACAACAATACCGCCGGACTAACACCTCCTCCGCCCGGACAATACGCGCCGTGTCAAGGATCACTGCCTATGACAATCCTAAGATCATACTACATTACATACCAAAAATCATGATGATCCTTTCAGCCGTTTTTGCGTGATGAGCGTTTAAATAAACAGACAAAATTTCTAGAAATTGTTGGAACATGTTCTGCTATTAATTCGAAGCATCTCCAAACATTTTGTTTTAAATACTGTTCAGACTTTCGACCCTCTTCAGCTTTATTATACCTATGTAGGTACTTACCTAAAGATTGCACTGCCGCGACATAAACTCTGTTCGTTATGCGTAAGTGCAAGCTGTGACGTCGTAACTACCCTGTTAACGATCTAACTAGAAATAGTTAACTTCTTATCTATTTAGATGGTACTAGAACTGGCTAGATAAAATGAAATGTTAGCTGTTTAAGTATTTTTTCTATTGGGTACGTTATAGACAAATTACCTAGTTACTTATTTTTTAATATTTATTTATTTATGCTGTAGGTACACAATACAATATTACATTTTAGAACTAATTCTAAAAAAAAAGATTAAATTCTGTGCCCCTGTTGCTTGTTTGAAGTTTAGGGCATAGCACATTTCTTACAATATCTAGGTACGTAAACACTATTTTTCTTATACTAATTTAGTTACCTACATGGCTAAATACTTAATAATATCCTTAAAAAAATTATAATAATAAGGCACATTATGTAGTTTTATGATAAATATCTATGAGATCGGTTGTCTATAACATTTAAACGCCTGATGATAAGGTACGTAAGTTGTAGCACGCTTGCCTAGAAGAAAGCTATAATTAAAAGCTATAGATTTGATAGATTCATAGAGAGTTCTAAAGTGTTGCTGTCTTTCCTATGATACTCAGGTAAGTGGTAGGTATACCAACCTACCTATACCTGCCTATTCCTAAATAGCACCAATCTAGATCTGCTGTCTACGAAATGTTTCTTTCTTTATAAGTATTTTGATGATGAAATTTATCTACTTAATTGCTATATATATAATTCAACTTATAAAACGTTATATTGTTTTTATATCCATACATGTTTGGCGAACCGGCTTCCAACAGCTCAATCCGCCCACAGAAAGAGAGCGAACGGGACATCAGCTGTCATTCTCATAATGCCCCCTCCACTTTCTGATTATTGGTAGAGAGGGTGATTCTCATCAATCAATCAATATAGCTTTATTGTACCTACACCAGAAAACAAAAATACAAAACAATTTACAGAAATATTACTTAACCTAGGTACATTGGGCGGCCTTATCGCGTAGAGCGATCTCTTCCAGGCATGTGGCAGGTTTTCATCTGTTTGACAATCATAAAAACCGTTTATTAGGACACGAAACAAAACAAAATAGAATAATAAGTAGTACCTAAGTTTACAAGTTTCATGTCACAACCCGGCCCCAACTCAGCATAATATTCTGAATGCAGGCATCCAGCTCTGGTCTTCTGTATGTTAGTGTAGATACCTACGTGGCTATTGGTTTTACAAATACTAATCATTTATTGGTAACAAGTTAAGTAATTTGGTGGGTAAGTCCTAGTCTGTATTACAATGGCTTCTCATTAGTTTTAATCGATGTTTCCAGAGCACAGTGCAGCTCCGTTGCGAGGTGTCCCCCGCCCCGTTCATGCTGCGTCCGTACGCGGGCCTCTACAACCCGTTCTCGAATGCTTGCTCGGTGCTCTGCAACCACCCTGCCGACACAGAGGCCAAGGAGTTTGTCAAACGGGCCAAGGATAACTGGGCAAGTGTCTAATATTATGAAATTTATTGTTATTACCAGCGTTTTGGGACTAAAAGTAGATTATGTCATTTTAAAAAAAAACTATTCTGCCTAGGTACCTATATGTTAAAAAGCAGGATAAGACAAGTCTTCTCTCTGTTTGCCAAGAAAAATGAAAACAAAATAGGTAACTTTTAAAGGAAAGTCCATTCCTGGTGTCATCGTCGTGATGAAAACTAGTCTATATCCAAAGATGCGAGGTGTCCCCCGCACCTCGTCATTCTTTAGCTGTTCATTTTTTCCCGTGAAAGTTTACACATATAATTTAAATATTTGACTAAGATTCTATCAATCTTTTGCAATGAACCTTTTATATTAGGTATCTACTTCCCTAATTAAGTGTGTGTTAATTTCCAGTTGCTGGATGGCAAGGGCCACTATTTGGAAGATCTGTCGAAAATCCAAGATGGTGGCGACAAAGAGAAGATTCGAACGCCACATGATATTGTCACGGAAGATATGTTTAGAAGGTATACTTTATATTAATTTACTTACTTCTTATGATTGATACGCCCACGTAAAATATAGTTACTTATGGATATATCTATGTCTTAATACAGACAAAAGCCTAACCTACCTACTTTGAAAAACTCCATTGTAAATTGGTCCAAACCAGTTTTGCTAACTGCAGGAGCGGAGCCTGAAGGAGTTCCAACGTTTCTAAATTCATAATCACACAAATTAAAATAGTTGTGTCTGCCAGAAAAAGCCAGCGTTTTATGATCAATATTGAAACCAGAAAGCATGTGAAGACTTAAAAAAAGACTTAAAAACCGAATGAAAAAAAATATGGGACCATTTCGGAGACAATCCCCATCGAAAAAAAATATATTTTTTTAAATCGGTTCATAAATAACTGAGTACTAATCGCGTAACATACCCACAAAAAAAATCATTTGTTAATCTCCTTTTTTTGAAGTCGGTTAAAAATCCATCGTGTTTTCTTCAGATACGCAGAGACCGATTCCCGGCCGCTGACCCCCGCGCCGACGCTCGCGAGCGGCAAGTCGCGCGGTTCCCGACGCTGCCTAACGCCCGACCAGCCGCACCACAAGACCACTATCGTGCTCGACCTGCGCCGGAGTCACAGTCAGGTGCTACTGTATACTAGTATCTATTGTCAAACATACTACCACACGCTGAGCTCGAACAAAAAATTGCATTTTTAATCCAGGGTCTACTCTACCTCTATACCAAGTTTTGTTCAAATCGTTTCAGCCGTGTGAGCGTGATAGAGATAACAAATACAGAGGTCACACGCACACACAAACTTTTACCTCTTATTATATTAGTAGGTAAGTACCTACCTATTAAGTAAGATGGTTATAATTGGCCCGATTAAAAAAGTATTCAATTTCTGGAGGGGCGTAGCTCCCAAACAAATAATCCGGTTTAGTGTAAGTGTTCTAAGCAATGTTTCTATCAATTTTAATACTTATTGAATCTTTCGTGAGACATTTTATCAATATGTGAACTAAACATACGCGAATTACACGTGAGTGAAAACCGTTTAGTTAACATAATATTGTTTCTATCAATGTCCAAGTTAATTAACTAACTTATTATTCTCTACCCTCAGGAAACGATCTACTACCACGGGTACAGCACTTCAGACATGACAGCGGGTCCTAACACGAGTCCCACCAACGACCGCTCTACTCTCCCTTCGCTCAATCTCTCCGAGGCGGCGCATGCGAGACTACTGCGGGGTCAGTATATAATAGAATAGAATATCACTTTAATGTACACCGAAAGACAGAAATTACACAACAGAAAATAGTCATCAATAATAATCATCATTATCAACCTAAGTATTAAGTAGCTATTACTGAGCATAGGCCCTACTATGCTTTTTCTACAGCATACCATACAGTACGAAATGTAGGCAATAAGATTCGGTTGGTAATCGTGATCTCGTCAACATAATTCGACTAATTGAACCTAGATGTTACCATTGCAGTTGTTTAATTCTGGTAATCGCATCTTATAAAACGGCTACCGCAGTTGATGAACAGTAGTTTCTACTGACACTCTGAAACAAATATTCAACTTCAAATTATTTATTTAAGAAAAAAACTTATGAACTATTACATGTTCACAGCACTCCACACTAGGATAACATGTGTTGTGAAGTGCAGGCTCTTCCTGTTAAATAAATATCCAGTGATATAACGCAACGGAACAGTAGGTACCTAACGGATACTTTTCCAAAGTTTTCAACTGCAACAGTTTTCCGCAAAGTTACTCCTGTTCAACTGTAGTTAGTTTGTAGTTTCTATACTTTCTATGTAATTCAATGAAGTAATTATGTATAAACGTATTTACTTCCAGGTCAGCAGTGCGAGCAGCTGCCGCCGCTGGCGTCTCCGCTGGTGCTGGCTGCCAGGACTCCGAGGGAACCTGTCACTGTCAGAGCTAAGAAGGTAAATATGATATCATCATCTATCCCACTAAGCTGGGCATAGGCCTCTTTTTATAGTATTTTTATATTGGACCTCGCATATTGCTGAGATCTTAATTTTACTTGAGAACTGGCACAATACAAAGTTATGGCCCAAAAAAGAACACTCCATGATCCCAATAAAATAAAAATAAAAAATAAAAAAAATATCCATGATCAGATAGTCTACAGATATAATTTCACATGCACTCGTATATTGTGTTCCAGAAACATGTAGATTTGCCCGCGATGGTTTAATCCTCCTATAAGTGAGTGCTAATCCACACACAACTCAGTAAAGATATGAGAGTCATTATTGTATTTAGCGCAGGCTTGGGATTAAACTAGTGTGCGTCAAATTGTAAGGCTATACTTTTTACTATGGAAAAAAGAGAGTAGGAAATAAGCTAGGTAGTCCTAAACCATTTTAGGACTTACGGTGACAAATGCACAAATGAAAATTTTGATAGATGTTCCTTTCCCTTAATTCACTTTAATAAGATGTGTAAATACGCAACAATCCCTCAACCTTCAGAGCTATTTATAGACCCTATCAACCTTCGACTAAGCATTTATATTATCTTCCTTGATTAGTATCAAACATGGCGGCCCTTTATCAAATGCCATGCGTGGTGAATTTCCGCAGACTCTTCAAGCTTTACTAGACCGTAACTATCCGTGGACTTAGCATGAGTAGATAAGCAATATTGTGTTTGATTCTCGCCATATATTGTAATATTTAGGTCTATAATACGTTCTCTTCTGTGAATGCCTAGTGAATTGCAAAAACTGATAATCAGACTTAACACATTATTGATTTATTTAGTACATAAACCAACGTATGTATCTACTAGAAAATAAAATAAAATATAATGAATACCTAGTAAGCCTAAGCTCGTGCTGACAACTTTTTAAACTTATTTAATATTTTTATATGCTTAGCTTAATAAGTTCACTGACAATAGGCTTAAACTCGGTAGCTAAATTAGAGAATTGCTTTCTCTACCATGGGTACTAACACCGCTCATGTTTTTCTTTTGATATGAAAATTAATCAATACCTTATGTATGACGTACATGTGAGTATCATTTATAATTAGTTTATTCCTGACTTAGAGATCGCGCTAACATGTTGCCATTCCTCATATCCAAAACTAGACTTCTACCGGTCAAAAAGGAAAAAAAAATAAGAGAAAAAAGTTTCTTTGTAACTGGTGATAACTTAACTACGATAAAACCTCGTCGTATCAAGCGAAGGCCTTTGAAATTGCCTCCAATAGTACCGCCAGAACCTTGTGATTGTAATTCCTTGCATTTGACCAAAATTGTTATAAGTTACGCGCCTAAAAGTCGCAAGCGAGGGGCGTCCAATATAGTTCTATTGATGACCGCTTGGGGCAGCACTGGGCAGAGGAAACGGATGAAATTACCGAGTGTGAAGCTTTCTAGAAAGCTGAAGAAGGATAGACCGTTGATTTATGATAGTGAAGCGTTTTTTAAAAAGCTTGAGGTATGAATAATATTCTCGATTGACACATTTATTAAAAGCAAGAAAGACTGATGAGAATTTATTTTCGTAGTTGAAATTACGACTACTACCAGCTATCTACTAACTTATTTACATTAAGTTCTGAATTGGACAACGCGTTTATCTTGCCTTGATATATGACAACATTCCTTAAACTAATCTAACAGATTAGGAGTTTATAATCATGTGAGAGATCCCTAGGGCGGCTTAAAACTTTTGACACCGATTTAACACATGCTGTTACGTGTTATTTATTTCAGAATCAGCTAAAAGCTCTGAACCTGGGCAAGCCAGTGGTTAAGGCTAAGCCCAAGGGAGAGACTCCAGCGTCACAACGATCTAAGAACGGCAAGGAGGCTAACGATGAAAATGATGACACCTTACAGGATATGGGAGAAGAAGGTAGGTGTTTTTGTTGAGATGGTCACGTTTATGTTGGTAGGTAAGCATCACGTAGATCGTAGATAGCGTGATTTTCAATATCAAATCTGAAATCTACCGTATAGATTTCAATAAACTTAAGATTGCCTGAAATAGATTCTGTTATTTTCCCGTAACGTTATTTTTCCGTAAACGTAAATCATAATAAATAGTTAACTAGCGGAGTAAATGACAAAGTTGTGGTTCCAAAGCAAAATAAGTAGAACCGGATTGAATGAAGATGAGTTCCGCAAATGGTGGCCAAAATCAATCATTTCTCTTTTTTTTCGCACAATACTTATAGTTTCTTCATTTGAGCGAAGAAGATAGATAAGATAAGATAGATAAGATAACTTTATTGATCAAAAACTTAGGTTCTAATACAAATTTTGATCGCTACACTCCACACTAGGATGTAATGTACCTGTATTGTGGAGTGTAGGCTCTTCCTCAGGGTTATACATATATTTACATAAGTAGTTAAATCATAAAAAAATCAGTATTACATGTGTTTATGCCTGGTAGGCGCCAAGAAAGAGATTATGTACTTATGTTACAGGCTGATACCTATATAAGATAATCGCTGTGTGTGGCGCAGGCATTCCACATCCTACACTAGGCTAAGCCTGTGTTGTAAGACTTGGTCAGTCTGAGCCACACTAGTGATATGTGAAACTTGGTTTGATTATTGGCGCCTCCCAAACAATTTTGAAAATAAACAGTATCTTAATTAAGTATTACATTTAAGCTATACAGTAGGTTTTAATTAGTAGTCTCTAAAATACGCGGTGGTGTTTGATGTCAGTGTATGTGTGATGTAGTGTGTGTTTTGGAGTAATTGTATATTTGAGTGTTATCAAATAGTAGTTGGTGGTAGTTAAGATACGAACTCTAATAATGATTCCGTGTCCAGGTAGTTTAATGTTTGAAGCCAGGTGGTAATTTTCTTTTTACAGACAAATCTGGTAGTGTTAAGTAGATTATGTTCACATTCGAATTTGGAGTATAAAGCAGGGCCTTTGTAATAGTACGCACGTTGTGCCAGTCGTGTGTTGGTGGAGGGAATGTTCCAGGTGTTGCGGCGCGATGTTGGTTTCGTAGTGAGAGCTGTCACTGGAGCAGTTTTATGGAACCGAAGGATCACGAACAATATGTATAATTGCCTAACCGTCAGAAATTTTGTCTCTTGGTAAAGCTCATGGGTCGGGTGTCTGAATGGCTTCTTATAGGCAACCTTTAATACTGCTCTTTGGGCAACTTCGACTTTTTTAAAGTGTTTTTTAGCGGCTGACCCCCAACATGTGATGCAATAGCTGAGGACTGATTGACACAATGCCATATACACGGTTCGCACAGTTTGTGGGTCAGCTACTGAACTCAATCGTTTGAAGACGTGTAGCATTTTGCGGAGACGGGTTTTTAGTAATAATATGTGTGAATCGAACTTGAGTGTGTGATCTAGGGTTATTCCAAGGTACTTAATCTTGCTTATTCGTTCTAGTTTGGGACACGAGCAGCTTTCATTTAAATGAATTCCACAAGAATGAAGTGTTATATCTATATTTCTAGGCAACGTCTTGTTGGTTGATTGAAAGGTCACAAATTTTGTTTTGTCAGTGTTGAGTGTAAGTAGGTTGTTACTCAACCAGTCTGAAATTAGGGCAAGTCCTTGTTGAGCTACGTTAATGACCTCTGGCCAATCTTTTCCGTGGAATATTAGCGCAGTATCATCACAGAAAGTAAAGATATGACCTTGGTTGACCTTGACCTCACAGAGGTCATTCACGTAGGTCAAAAAGAGCGTCGGCCCGAGTACACTTCCCTGGGGAACGCCGAAAGATAGCGTTTCATACTCACTAAAACGGTCTAAGAGACGAACTCTTTGTTTCCTGTTGGTGAGATATGATCGAAACCAATTTAAGGCAGACCCGCGCACTCCTAAGGATTCTAGTTTTCTGAGTAGAATTGGCCAAGATACTGTGTCGAATGCCTTGGCCAAGTCAAGAAACACCCCCAGGGACTTTTTCCCGGTGTCCAAATTAGATGAAATTTGGTTAACAAGTGAAACGACCGCATCTTCTGTTGAAATATTCCTTCGAAAGCCAAACTGATTTGGAGAAAGTAAGTTGTTATTTTCTAAGAACGATAGTAGTCTCTGGTTAACTAGTTTTTCCAATATTTTAGACAACGCAGGCAACAGAGAGATGGGACGGTAATTGGACACAATTGTTGAAGAGCCAGATTTATGTATCGGGCATATGTCAGCCTTTTTGAAACAGTCGGGTACAGTGCCATGTAACATACTAAGATTACATATATGAGCTAATGGTGGTGATAATATGGTCACGGCTCGTTTCAACAACTCGTTAGTAATCCCATCACACCCAGGAGCAGAAGCAGATTTTAAATTTGCAATTATTTTGCTAATTTCGAAGGGGTCCGTTGGCGTAAAGTATAAAGAGTGAGCAGGTGAGTTATCCAGTTTTGTATGATCAGCTAGGTGATGTTCAGTAGTATTTAGGCGACTTAAGGTATGTTGTGCAAGCTCTTTACCCACTGTTGAAAAGAAGTTGTTAATGTGATTTAAGGAATCATATTCTGAAGGTTTAATTGAAAGGAGATCGTTAGATTTAGTTTTACTAGTTTTTAGGTTACAGATTGTATTTATAGTGTTCCAAAGTTTTCTCGGATTATTCTTGCTAGATTTAATTTGCTCAGAGTCATGTTGATTCCTTAAATCACGAACAATAGAGTAGTAGAAGTTGCGGTATCTTTTGTATGAAGTTTGCAAAGTGTTATTATCAGGAAATTGTCTAGCTTGCAAGTGTAACGAATCTTTGTGCTTTGAACATCTCAAAAGACCTTTAGTCATCCATGGTTTCAAGATAACTTCAGAGTTTTTTACTTTTTTGAGGGTGGTATGCTTTTTTAAACCTAACTCTATCGTATCAATCAAATATTGGGTGGCTCGGTTAACATCTGTTTCGTCATATAATTTGTCCCAATTAGTGTTTTTTAGAAATTCAGTAAGTCTTTCATAGTTAATTTTTTTGATGTCTTTGTGTGTCGTTAGTATTTTAGTGCCTATGCTATCAATTCCAGTAATTATTGAGAGATGATCCGTCGTATTTGAGTTACAAACAACTACTTTTGCGGGTTTTTTCGTTTTAATAAGTGTGTGGTCTATACAGGAGTCCTCATGCGTAGGAAGAACATGTCCTGGTATGAATCCATAATGACTAGTCAATTCCAGATATGAGTTTGTTTTTTTGCTGTGCGAGGTAGTTTTGATGTTGATGTTGATGTCACCTGTGATAATACAAGACTGAGATTTAATGGATTGAATAGTGTTCTCAAGTGACGCCAAAAACTTCGCAGTGTTATCAGTTGACGGAGACCGATAAACTGCTATAATACTGAGTTCAGATCTGAGATTTAACACAAGGCAGTTCGCGTCATCAAATCGAGGTTCCTCTACGGTAATACCAAGACCTTTTTTTACAAATACTACCAAACCATCATTTTGGTTACGCAAGATTTTTGATGCGTAACAATCATAATTCTCTAAGTTTATTTTTTTAAAACTGTCATCGATCCACGTTTCAGAAAGGACAATAACATCTGGACAGAAATCAAGTCTGGCGAGAAATACTAAAAAGCTATCGAAATTTTTACGTATGCTTTAAGAAGATGGAATTACTTTGGCTGCTATTTATAAAACTCATCTCCAATGAAACGGATTTTAAATCTTTTTAATGGGATTCTCATTATTAGATTGATGAAGAATGAATATGAATGAATATACCAGATAAATTCCAGCAGACAGTTTCGTGTCACCAAAAACTATTTACATTATTCCAGGTAACGGTGACACGAAGAGGCGCGGCAAGCGGCGACGCAAGGGGCGCGGGGGGAGCGACAGACTCACCTCCGCCGGACTCGCGGCGCAGGCGCAGCAGGACCCTGAGACACAGGTAATGTACACGACTTACATGCTCCATACACTTTATTGGCGTAGGTAAAGAGTGACCAGTGAGTGATTTCATCTAAACTGGTGTTTGGTGTGGTATGGTTCATAAACTAGTAAAGATTAAGATATGAATTACCTACATATGTGTAAAATTGTAGATATCTAAACAAAGCAATGTTTTTGTAGTTTTACAGTTACTTATATGAAAATAAAAATGTATTTTTTTTTCTTAATACCTACAATGATATAAAACTTATGTAGGTAGCTTTCCGAACACAAGTTCTTTGTTTGGATATCTGCAATCATAACTCTCTCTATGTTTCTTATTTATTAGTCTAAACCTTCGAGCAGGATTGATCGTCAAAGGTCTAAACCTTAGTTTATTTTATTTCCCCAGGTGGCGGGTATAGGCGGGGATTCCCAAAACCCTTCCTCCCGCGGCTCCATAGCGCCATCTATGGACGACGACATTCTAAACCTACCCATCATCAAACCTACAAGTGTTGCCAAGAAAACTGACTCGTTCCTAGATGATGATATACTCAAGTACTTGCATAGAGAGGTGGATGAAGAGGCGATAGAAACAGAGTTTGATACTAAGGTAAGGGAATTTAGACCTTGTTCATAGATTGACTAGAAAATTATGAAGTTAAATTTTTTAACAAATTGATATATGTTAGTCGTCATATCATAACAGATCGACTGAGTAATTTTCATCAAATTATGATCTGAGTTCTATCTTTATCTGAGAGCTTCACAACAGTCCCAACCCTCCCAGTAACAAATGGTCAACAGAAAGGTTTACAGATGCTGACCCTCGAACATTTAGGCAAAAATTAGTGAAAAACGTAGAAAGCAGTTCTCAGTTCAGCAGTTGTCAGCAGAAGCAGTTCTCCAACCGAGGAAAGAGATTATTTTTACATCATGATTGATTGAAACCTATTTCCTGATCAATTTTAAATGAAACAAAAAAAATAAGGTCGTAGGACAGAAACAACTCTGGTTTCAAAGTGTTTTTAAATGTTTTTTTTTCAGCGTCGCTACGTGCTAGTGGAGGCGCTGCGCACGCGGCCCGCCCGCGCCTTCGGGCAGGAGATGGTGACCTTCCTCCGCTCGCTGAAGGTGCCGGCCATGTCGCTGGGTGACTGGCTCCATATACCGAGGGTCTTCTCCCGCCAGAACGCACACTTCTCGCTGCCCATCGACTCTAATGCACTTGAAAGTAAGTCTATTTTACAATAGCAACTTTCCAAACACCAAGTAGGATAAATGCTGTCATAAACTACCATAAAAGCCTAATTGGGACTCGCAACTATAATGTTCGTCCATTAATTTTGGCACAAAGATCAACGTAGGTATGTCATTTTTGGTCAAATAAATGATCCCTATCCCAAACCAAACCACTTAATGACTCCAATAAACTCGTTGCCCTCGCTTCGCTCACTGAGGCCACAAAGTCAGGAGATGGACTTGAAAGTAAGTCTATTTTAACAAAGAAGATACCTTGTCTGGATAAATTGGTTTGGTCGCATAGATTCATAAACCATACTATGCTTATGCTATCCGCACACCAAGTATGCTCTTGACAGCATGTTGTTTTTTTGCTTACATTATATAAGCTACAACGATGCTTAAAATCAGTATGTATTTACAAAAGAAAAGTATATATAAGTATTATATCCGTTATCTAGTACTCACGACACGTTTGCTTAGTGTGGGGCTAGATATAGCTATGTCCCAGTTTTTTTTTAAATTTAGTTGTGTCACAGAATAAATAATACAAGTTGTGTTCAATACTTACTGCAGGCTTCCAATGCTTGCCGGGAAGGCGTAAGATAACTTACTAACTCACTTTATGTATAGATAATTTTATTACATTCATTACATACCTACATTCAATAATTTCATACATATGGAAGTACCCCACATAGGTATATCTTGTTTCAGCGCTAACTCCGATGCAGTACGCAGCTCGCTTCGTCACGCTGAAAAAGTCCAAGCAGCTCCTCTACCTCACTGTGCTCAGGAAGTTCAGAGAACGAGGGTATAGGATGCCTGTAAAGGTAGAGCATCCATAATGTTAATTAAGTTTTTAACAAACAAGATGATTTTTTCTTCAATTTGAAGGCCCATCCCTCCTGTCTATATTCCGCAAATTAAAAGCCGCCTTTGTGATTGTAATCTATCTCTATTTATTTTTGTATGTATTCTATACAGTTTAAGCGTAAAGGCTACGCCATTTTTAACCGACTTCAAAAAAAGGAGGGTATCAAGGCTTCTGAAAGTTTTTTACCAAATCAGCAAGGATTGGAAGTAAAAGTTGATTATTTTTTCCATTTAAAGAGGTCTAAATGTTTATATTGCAAGTAATATCTGATAAACCCACCCATTAATCATGTAACTCCAAAGATGCTTGACAGTTTATTTAAGTAGGTAGTTAAAACTTTCCATTTTCCTTATGTTCTTCTAATAAGAACCACTAAATTCCAGAACATAGAAGAAGGCCTAATCCTGATGATGGGCGGTATCCTGGACGCGGAGAAGGCGGAGCAGTTCCGCAGCATCATGGAGTGGGACAGCTATGAGGAGGAAGACTCCATCCCTGATGAGATCAAGCTCGCTCAGCTCGATGCCAGCATGCTGAGGAAGGTGGTGGATGATAATGGACAGGCGGAAGAAGAGGTAAGAATAAAAAATAAAATTTGTAAATACCTATATTTCGCAATTACTTAATAAATTAATTTTGAAATGTGAAATTATAAAAAAAAATGTTTATCTTCTTCTCAGTGGTGACACTATTTGCAGAGTGGTCGTAGTCTACATATACTAGTGATCAGGGTGGTAAATAGTTTATTGTCTTATTAAAGCGACTAGTCATTATAATTTTGGTATAGAAAGGGCGCTGAAAGTGATAGGTATACTTTTCATCTAACAACGCGAGCGCTATAAATTATAGCCTGTGTGTTAATCTATGGTCTAAACTGCCTCCAACCTAATTCATTCAGATCCGTATATATTGTTTACTCATTCCATTTGTAATAACACTCCCAACTTAGATTATTAATCCAGCATGTTTTAGCTGTAACCTTACCTTTGCAACATGTTTAGTATAGAAACCTGTATATTATATTACTCTATGATAGAAACTCTTTGTGCTCAAAAAGTTTTAAACACTATTTTTTTTTTTATTAATTTATTCATGACCATGGATACAAAGTCCTTCAGTCGAAGTCTTATATATGATAAAAATTTACATACATGGAAAACAAATAAAAATATTAAACTTAACTAAATTTTTTCAACAGTATTTAAAATATACTTATAAATAGGTTTGTAAAAGACTTCACTTTTTAGTAAATCTTCAATGCGGCGGGGAACACTAATTGAGTTATAAGCTGCTATGTCACATAAGTCACTGGCAAAAATTAGTCGTTGTAAATGGAAATGTGGACAAACAAAAATTATATGATTTATATCAGCATGCGGTCGGGAACAATATGTACAGTTATCATCTGGGACTATTTTAATCCTATGTAAATGAGCTGGAACCAAACAATGTCCAAATCGCAGACGATTTATAACTGTAATAAACTTTCTGCCACAGTATTTAAATTTGTTGTACCAAGGAGTGGTAGGTAAGTCTTTCTGTATTTCTGCATACCATCTTCCCTTACATTCTGTGGTAATGTGCCAATATTCTTTCCATATTCTGAGCAAATCCTTTTTGATTGCACAATAGTAATCTGTGAAAGGCACCTTCAATATATCTGAGTGATCTAGATCATGCTCCAGTCTAGTAGCCAAGTCTACTGTTTCGTTGCCGTGAATGCCACAATGTGAGGGAACCCATACAAATTCTACATGCTTTGATTTACCAATCATTTCTATAAGTTCTCTAATACGATATACAATGTAATTTAAATTATATGAAAAATTACTATTATTCAAAGCAGATAGAACACTTTTGGAATCACTTACAATTAGTATATTTATATTATTTACAGAATTATTTACAAATGTTAAAGCAGTTAAAATTGCATATGCTTCTGCAGTAAACACACTGCAGTTATTATCTAACTTTACACAATGGGTTTTATTCATTTGTGGATCATAATATGCTGCTTTAACTCCTTCATCACCTTTAGAACCATCTGTATATAAAATATAAAAGTCTGATTTACTGTCTAAGAATTCCAGAAAATCAAATTTGTTATTTATTAATACGTCTAAATTACAATCTATACTTAAGCAATTAATCAAGGCATTATATGGACATTTATATATTGGCCAGATATCATGTGGACAAATGTTTTTACTGATATTTTGTAACAATGTCATTATTGCTGTAATTTCAGGCAAAACTCCGGAAATAAGAGATGTGGCTGATAAGCTAGTTGTTTCAACTGAGTGTGATATTTGTGGATGACATAAAACATTATTCAGCACTATATCATTATTAGCAGTCAACTCTTTCAAACAAAATCTATCAGCCAAAAGTAAACGTCTCAGGATTAATGGAGGTATACAGTTTTCAATTTCCATAGAATTAATAGGGGTGGAACACATAGCTCCACTAATAATTCTTAAAGCCATATTTTGTATTACATCAAGTTTTCGTAATAAGGTGACACTTGCATTCATATAAGCTAAACTACTATAATCAAAATGACTTCTTACTATACTTTTATATAGCATGATCAAGGTCTTAGGATCAGAACCCCAATAAGTGCCAGCTAAACATCTTAAAACATTAATACTTTTCATTGCATTGCTGCAGATATACTTAATATGCTCTTCAAATTTTAACTTGTTATCTATTATTACTCCCAAAAATTTATGCTGATTACTTACAGGAATGATTTCATTATTGTATTTAATTTTAACAAGAGATTGTGCAAAAGGATCTCTACTAAAAACAATAACAGAACTTTTATCAGAACTAATATCTAATTTTAATACATTATTGTAATAATGATGTAGCTGCAGCAGTGCAGAGTTCAAGTGATTTACAGCCATATTTAAATTTTGACTTTCAGAGTATAGAAGTAAGTCATCGGCAAATTGTAAAATGTTAATATGTGATGTATTTACATACTTCAATATTTGAGATGTATATAGATTATATAAAAGAGGAGATAAGGTAGCTCCTTGCATAGTGCCTTTACTGACAGATTTTGGTCCATGTAGCTTATTATTAAATTTAACATACAAGGTTCTGTTATCCAGAAAATTAAATATCCATTTTAATATTTTAGTTGGCAGTCCTAGCTCATACAAAACTAGAAGAAGGCTCTTAATGTTGACATTATCAAAAGCACCTTTTACATCAAGAAAGACACAGACCACATTAGCATGGCTAAGCTTTGCTTTTTTTAAAATTGAGATTAATGATACAAAACTTTCAGAGCAACTTTTACCCTTCCTGAATCCAAATTGTGTGTTAGGTATTTTAGAGTTAGTTTCCACAAAATAATCTAAACGTAATTTTAACATGTTCTCGAAGAGTTTACCCATACAGGATGACAAAGATATAGGTCTGTATGATGAAGAATTATTTGCAGGCTTATTAGGCTTTAAAATTGGTATTACACATTGAGTCTTCCATGATTCAGGAATAACTGATGCATTCCAAAGTCTGTTATAAATTGCCAATAAAATGTTCAGAGCATTTAAATGTAATTTTTTAATAAGTTTATATGGTATGTTATCCAAACCTGGTGTAGTATCCTTCCGACCACTTAGAGAAATGCGAAGCTCATTCAATGTATAAGGTTCATTTAAGAAAGACACTCTATTGTCAGACCTATCTAAAAAATTCAAAGAGGAAAAATCAGTTGATGTTGAATCTGCTAATTTTTCTAGAAAACTTGGTATCCATTCGTCATTTAGTGATTTGTTATTACAATTACTGTTAATCCTTTTGAACCTTTTAACATAGTTCCATATTCTAGAAACTGGTGTCATTCTGTTGAAAGAAGTACATAATTCATGCCATGACTTTCCCTGTTCCTCTTTTAATATCTTTTTCTTTTTAGCATCAAGACGTTTATATTCAATAAAATTTGGAATTGTTGGAGAGTGATGATATGTCTTAAGAGCTTCTTTCGACTTTTGAACTGCATCTTCACATAGTGTGTTCCACCATGGAGCTGGTTTTCTCAGAGCTTTTGGAGTGTGATTAGATATTTGCTTAGGAATAGATTCATCTCTGATTTGATATAAGATATTTATAAAACTATTGTATAATTCAAGTGGATCTGAATTTTCCAAATCTAATTGAGAAAAGTATGTTTCAGATAAAGTATTAAATTTAGACCAGTCTGCTTTGTTATACAAATATTTTTCTTCTACAGAACGGACATCATACACCGATGGCTTCACATTTATATCCAGTATAGTGGGAAAATGATAACTACCCATTGGATCATCATGGACTTGCCATTCACAGAGAGAAGCTAACGAGCAACTTACTAAGGCTAAATCAATTGCTGAAGAATTCCTGTTTGGATATTTAATTGTAGTATGATAACCATTATTTAGAACACACAAGTCAAACTCATCTATGAGATTGTACAAAGAATTACCTCTACTATTATTGTTTACACAACCAAATAATATGTGATGGGCATTGAAATCTCCCATTATGATACATGGCTTAGGAGTTTCTGTGAATACTTTTTTTAATTTATTAGCGTTAAATTTAGTTAATTTGCTGTTTGGAGGACAATAAATACACAACACATGTAATTTACCAAATGATGTATCCAATGCAATGCAAATGTTCTGAATAGGTTCAAAATATGAGGTATGAACAACTTCATATTTAAAATTTTGTTTAATTAAAATAGCTACCCCATTATGTTCGTTTATAGACAGTTTGTGTATCATATTATAGGATGGAAATTTTGGAATTTTACTGTTTTTCTTAAGCCATGTTTCATTTAGTAAACATATATCTACATTTTGTGTGGTTAAAAACTTTAACAATAGCGTTTTTTTACTATTTAGACTTTGAATATTAAATTGTGCAATACGTATGAATATGTCCATATAATCAAATTAAATTAAATTTGACAGTAAAATTTCTTTTATTCTTTTATTTGTAATGGGTTCATTTTTGCTATTTGCAAGGGTGAGAATGGATTTCACAAGGGCATTTATAATAACATCGTTATCAACAATTTCTTTGGCATTCAGTTCTTGGAAGGTTTTTTGTCTCGACTTTGGTGTTAGAGCTGGAAAGGAGGTGCTATCAGATATTTGGGGCAAACTTACCACGTTGGCATAAGACATTTTTGATTGTTGTTTGATTTTCTTCTCTTCTATTTTCTTCTGTTTAATAGGGCAGTCCTTTGATACTGCAAGGTGAGGTCCAGAACAATTTACACACATTATTTCTTCAACGTCGCACTCCTTGTAGGAGTGACGCCCTGCGCAGGACGAACACATCTGCTCGGCTCTGCAGTTCTTGGCTGAATGATTAAAACGTAGGCAACGGTAACATTGCAAAAGTGGTTGAATGTATTTGTGTACCTGGTATCTGAAAAGCTTGATGTATATATAGGTAGGTAATGTGGTAGCTGCGAAAGTCACAGCTACTGTTCCTAGAGGAGTTAATTGTCCGTCTATTTTTTTCATGAATCGTTTTATTGACACAACGTCAGCATCACAAGTAATATTTTTGTAAATTTCTTCATTTGACATTGTCAGTGGAATATGCCTGATGACTCCTATAACTTCAGTCATGTAAGCAGGAATGAAAGCTTTCAACTTATATCTGCTCAGGAAGCTATCCATCTTCAAGAAATTGTTAGCTGGAGCTGGTTTTTTAAAGGTGACTCCAACCTTATAAGCATTTATTCGGTGGACACCTATAATGCCTTTAACATTTTCAGTGAATAAATTTGTCAATATTATGGGATTTTTATTTCCAACCTTTTCTTCTTCTGTAGATTCAACGTAAACCACGCAGTCTCCACTGTGATTTTCGGGAAATAGCCTCTTGTAAAGGGGCTTCTGAAAGACTTTGTAGGCTGCATTGTTCAATGAGGGTTTTTCAAGTTTCCTCTTTTTTTTCCTGTCTGTTGTAACGACGGGGTCCTCCCCGTCGCTAGCAACGCTCATGTCGTTATTATTGCGTCGCAATACTCGTCGAAAAACCGCAATCAATTACAAATTTAAAATAAACAAAAATTAAAACGCCCGCTTCTTTTGACTTCCCGCCAAAAAGTCCTTTTAAACACTAATTGGTTGATTGTTGCCAGTCTGATGAGAACACCCTGAAGTATCGGAGCTGGTGCGGGCTGTGTGCCATCTGCGAGCGCATGTACGGCCGCTTCCCGCCTCGGGAGAAGGATCCGCCTGAAGGGGTATGTGTATAAAAAATAAACAAGAAGTGTAGAAAATATGGCGGCACCACTAGTAATACTTTTTCAATTTACCTTTTCCTTACGTTTACACTAATTGTGATTATATTATATACGTCAGTAAAAAGGAGTTTTAAATAAACCTCCATAACTTATTATTTCATTTTCATTTCCTGCATATAATTTGATTTCAAAAGTTTTATCCAATTTTTCTTTTGTATTACAGATGGAAGTGAGTGACTTCTCAGTCATAGATACAAGGCTGGCATCTCTAAGCATCCACAAAGGATTGGCAGAAATATTATGCACCATTAGAGAACGATAATGATGATGTTGGCTAGCTATAAGGCATTTTTTAATAAACAAAACAATGAAAGGGCTGAAACATAGGAATATAATTTTTTAATGTAATTTATCATTCAAAACTGAAATAAAGAATCTATTGTTATTATAATATATATTTTCATTTGCTTTTATTTTTATTTCCTGTTGGGGTGTTTTAATATGTACGCGGGTTTTTTGTCTATGGCAGCATTTATGAAGATCAATGACATTTTGACGTTTCTCATGTTGTAGTGAGGGGAAAAAAACCTTCGATAATTTCAAATTATCGTGAAATTATTTTAAAATATAATGGTGGAACCATTGATTCTACCATTATTACTACTTTAATCATGGTCATGTACGATCAAAGATATTTGAACCATGAAACGTCGGGCCATGTGTTTTTTACATTAATATAGGTGCAATTTCACAGATACTTTCGCTGTATTTGTGTCGTTTGGGAGGATTTTATTTATAGGTATCAACAATTAATTGAAGAGACTGGTATTTTGCAAACCATTGAATTCGTTAGGTGCGTTGTGATAAGATCTCTTATTATTACGGTAAAATATGCACGAATGGTTACCGATAATATCTACGCGACTATCGAGTTCGATTAAATTTGATAATCAGTTTCCTGCCCTATTAATACGAAAAAAGTGACGGTTGATCCAATTTGCATTGTTTTCATTAATTTTTGTATTTCCGTGTTATTTTCAGCTAAATAAACTGTATTTATTCATTCATTGGTTAACTAGATGTATCCTATGTCTATTTGACCTCTTTGTAAAACAAAATAAACAATATTCTCAGCGTGCGTGCATGGCGGCACAATACATTTTCTAATGGTGTAATTTGTAATGCAAAGTGATATAAATTCGCATCACTAAGGTGAATAATTCATTTCCTTGGTTAAAAAACCACAGGCGAAACAGGACAATGAATTTTAACAGAGATCCTTCTGTGACAGACGGTGAATATCTCCTATTAGCACGTTACTCCTTACGCTTTGCGTTGGTGCTCTATTTGTTATGGTTACTAATTATAGAATATTTTCAGAGTATTTCGTGACGGCGCAACAGATATTTGACTGTTGTGGCGTGGAGAGCTCCGGCTCCTTACGCGTAGAATCACTGATGGACAAATTTGCGCCTTTCGTCAAAACTAACAAGTAAGTTATCATAATTTGTGGTACTTATTTTTATTGACATAATCCTGAAAAATAT
The DNA here is from genome assembly GCA_964023185.1 of Macaria liturata. Classification (NCBI taxonomy): domain Eukaryota; kingdom Metazoa; phylum Arthropoda; class Insecta; order Lepidoptera; family Geometridae; genus Macaria; species Macaria liturata. The sequence continues at coordinate 11,029,308 of OZ026817.1, read as the reverse complement.
CAGCATGCTGCTAAAAACCCTAAACCTAGGTACCTTTGTGGTCTAGTTCCAGGTTGGTATATTATTAATAGCATTCCTCTAAATCTAAAACTAAGGGTAATTTGTGTGATGATTTGTTGATGAATACTCTAGGTACTAGTGGGCCTCATGATTTGGGTCATATTTTAATTATATTGACCTAGTAGCAATACAGCTACAAAATTCCATAAATATAGTACGGACACTACTCATCTATCAATGATCAAATAAACATAAATACAGGTTGATGTGAGTTATAAAGATTAAATATTATCCCCTCATTCAGTTGGAACATTTATTTATTATTTATTTATTTATACTTGCACACATACAATTTTCCATAAAAAATTACATCACATTTAACTTGCTAGCAGTCATTTGAAGCGTAACTGAACAAAATCTGCCAAAACTTGTTAAATATGTTTCATATATAATATACACAGTCTCTTAAAACATTATACATGACCATCACTTTTATTTATCTAGGAACTGAAATAAGTACTCATACATTAGTAAAGATAAAATAAAACTTATCTTTAAAGACTAACCTACACATTTTAAACATATTTCTATTGATATTCACATGCCACAGCAAGATAACTAAACAAGCAACAGTTAATGACCTTTTTATAGTCTTATTCAAAACAAATGAGATTTATTTATAGATACTGTTTACATTGATGTCACAGTTCCTTCTGACTATGATGTAATGCACCATGTAGGACAGTCAGTTCTAATCTGAATTTAATACAAGTTGGTGAATTTTTCTGTTGAGTTTTGTGTGGAAAATGTTGGAACCCTTTCCCTATTATGGAAGGTACTGAGTAATATCTTTTTAGACTATTAAAAACCTTATCTTTGATAAATAAGAATGCAGTTGCTAATTAAATTTATTTTAAATGGTTTTTGCTACATGCTTTGAAAAATCGAATCTGTACTGGCTATATTCAAATTTATGTCCTGTAAAATAATTCCATGTTTTATGAGCCTGTTCAAGGTCTTGTCCTAAACTTTAAGTTTAAATCTATTCTTAGCTTATGTTATGTATCATTCCTATAACATACATTATGTATTTTTATTCTCTGTTGGTTGCTGTTACTGAAAGTAACACTTTTGCCTTAGGTGACTTTTTTATTTTATTTATACCATTACAATAAGTGCACTGAACAGCTACGCCAAATCATACTTATATTAATTTTGAAATCCTCTAAGAACTAATTGAAAGTTAAGAAAATATGTGTTCACATTGCTGTATCACAGAGAATATAGACATAAAATATCAAATAACATAATTTTCAGTCAAACATGCATGTAGACATCAATAAATTAAACAACATTCTATCAAAATGGAAATGGAATCCTTTCTTGAACTGGTTTAAAGATGGGTACATGTTTATTCCAGGGCTGAGTTCAGCTACCTGAAGAGCCTGCTGGACCCGGAGCAGAGCAACCCGGACATCAATGTGACTGAGCTGGCCACAGCACTGCACAAGTACAGCGAGAGCCAGAAGACCAAAGTGGATTTGGACGAGAGGTAATAAAAATTTTGAAATTCTTTCTATCAATAAAATATGCTCATCATCATCATCCACAGCCTTCTCTATCCCACTGCTGGGCATAGATCGATTTTGTGCAGACCTCATCCATAAAGAACCCGCGACTCGTACAATGTCGTCGACCCATCTCGCTAAATATGCTCAATGTTATCTATATCTTTGTAAAGAGAACAAATCCAAAAAGATAAAATCTCCATGTGTTACCAAATCTAGATTGAATTTGCAGGTGAATTAGTACCTTCCGTATATACATATAAGCATGTTACTCTTCTCTGTAAGCATGTTACATCTTACCTTGTTATCAATCTCATCTCATGTTTGTATTTATACCTATTATTTTTCTCGTTCCCAGTTTCAACTTGAAGACATGTGGACAGGTGCCACAGGATTCTGATTCTGGTATTTCTAGCGATGGTGAGTGAATATTATAATACAAAGCAATTGAATCAACTAAAACAGACAGCAACAAATTTATTAAATAAGCAATTTTTTCTACGTCTAGTCTAAGTGTTTATCTTTTGATGTACAGCTCTTAGCTAGATGAATTTTATTAATCAATTCCATAAATTAGTGTTTTTATGGCCCTCAGGCTTATTATTTTTATGGCTTGATAAACTCTCGACACCAGAGTTGGCCACTCTCATTCGATAAGAAGAAGTAAAAGTGTTTGTATTGTATCACTTGACAAAAATTTCACAATGCTGACTAGATCATTTTCCTATCACAATATCCCTCAGACCTCCAACACCGTGAAGAGCTGCAATGCGAGCTGAAGGAGAAGGAGCACCTCATCCAGCACCTGCGGAGCCAGCTCGACTACTGCGACCGACAGCACGAGGAGGCGCTCGCAGCCGTGACGAGCGAGCGAGACTCGCTGCGGGCACATCTCAACGTGTATGTACTTAAAGATTCATCATCATCATCAGCTCGTTATCGCCCACTGCTGAGCATAGGCCCCTCTTCTTGTACGCCACTCATCATGGTCGTGCGCAGATGCGGGGGGCAGCGGGGTATGTCGGGCTCGGAGCTAATGGGACTCCACTACCGACTAAAACCTACCACGATGTCCCTTCACCTCGGCAAGGACGGGTTTCGCGGGCAAGCGAGCAATACTCCTCCGCAATTCCCGTCCCAACCGCAGTCCACTGTACACGTGGACCCACCTCAGGAGGACACCCTCCCTCTTGCTGTGCGAGTGATGCCCAGGGACATCCGGGCATCGGCTCCTCGGGAGGCCCTTATCTCTGCTAGGGGGTATGGGATGCCCCCGCATCCCACGCCCCAGGGCCTCCTAGCGGAGACGGAGTCCGAGCACGAGCGGCTCGCCTCCGTGTTCATCAACACACAACCTAAACCACTGGACGGATTGGGCTGAAATTTGGAATCAGTAGAATCAGTAGAAGGTAGTAGTATGATGTAGGCATCCACTTAGAAAGGATTTTTGGAAATGCCACTTTTTAAGGGGTGCAAATTTTACTTCTTAATGCGAGAGAAGCCGCGAGCACCCAATAGTAACCCATACACCTTATTTATGGTGTGTTTAAGATGGCTAGCTTTTTCTTTTACTAAATGTCAAATTAACTAAATAACCCTTAATCGCCCTTAATCGTTCCTGGTGCAAATGTGTCCATCAAGCTCGCTGCATTTCCGCGCTGACTGGCAATAGCTAGACGTTGCACCAGAAACGATCCAGAGCGGGAGTCACCGGTGGTAACTCTAAGTTTCTGCTCAAGCTAAATTTATTTTTGAGCCAACTTCTAGTTAATTTTTGCATTATATATTCCAGAGTGCGCGATGAGAATGCAACTTTATCGCACGTCCGCAAAGACTACGACGAGGTGTGCGAGCGGCTGTGTGTGAGCGAGGCGGAGCTAGATGAGGCCAGGAAGGAGTTAGACACGCTGCGCAAGCGCGTACGGACCGGACTGGAACAGGTCTCGCAGCTGGAGAATGATGTGAGTATACACGTTGCTTAACATCAGGCGAGTTGCAGTCATGCGTGAGCCTATCTTGTTAAAAAAAAGTATTCAGTTTTACAGTCAATTTCAAAATCTCTGTATTTCCTATTTCGTTAATAACATTTACAAAGTAGCTAAGCTAGTGTACATATTTTTAGCAAAGTACAACTTATAATAGGCTATTCTACGAGCATCACTCATATGAGTATTAGTACTGAGTATTTTACAGTGTTCTCTATGTTATAATATTATAGTATATTTTCACAAAATCCGAGAAAATTAAAATTAAAAATCTTTATTACATGGCTTTGCTGTCATTAGTCAATCAATGGACTGGATGCCCACTATGATGTATTTGTCTAAGAAAACAGCCCCAATGTATCAATTCTGTATCACGCAGCTTCGTCGTCTTTGTGCTGGGATAAAAAAATTCTTATCAAATGAGTGGCTAACTCTGGTGTCGAGAGTTAAAATACCATGTCAACCTATGCTACTTGCAACTTTCAACCATAGTAACATATGCTCCTTCCCAGGTTACACTATTACATTGATCTGTCACTCCATGACGTGAAAGTGGAACCAACAGTCCAACAAACTAATAAACTAGCTTGTATGCAATGGTATGATGATGATGTTATGTTCTACCTGCGGTTCATTCCAGAGAGCGTCCCTGCAAGAGCTGCTGGGTGCGTCGAAGGCGGAGTGCCACCGCATCAACGATATGTACGCGTCCCGGCAGAGCGCGCTGCTCGAGCACAACGAGGCGCTTCGCACGGAGCGTGGCGAGCTGGCGGCGCGCTGCCACGACCAGGACCACTTCCTGCAGCAACTCATCAAGGAGAAGGTACATACATACATCGATGTCTCTCACAGAGCGCGCTGCTCGAGCACAACGAGGCGCTGCGCACGGAGCGCGGCGAGCTGGCGGCGCGCTGCCACGACCAGGACCACTTCCTGCAGCAACTCATCAAGGAGAAGGTACATACATACATCGATGTCTCTCTCTCTCTCTCCTCTCTCTCTCTCTCTCTCTCTCTATCCTCTCTCTCTCTCTCTCTCTCTCTCTATCTCTCTCACTCTCTTTGAGTCGTATTTCCTCATGACTGAGGGTCGCGACTCCACGCGGAAGGACGTGGGCGCCCGTTTCGATCTGCCCAAGAGAACTCCCCTAACGAATGAATTCTGCAGAATGATATACCTACGCTTTATTAAAACCACCAGCACAACACGGAACTTTACATGAAATATAAAAACTTTAGCCTAGTGCCTTAACTGATAAGAGCGATGTCTTCCTTTTGGAAACGAAACGCAAATAAAAGACGTCATAACTGACTTATTTTAACCAATAATAGTCATCCACCAATTATAGACGTTACAAGGAGTTCTACGATTGGCGTTTCGTTTCCGAGCGGAAACCTTCCGAATTTGTGAAACACCCTGCTGGCTGGCTGGATTCATTGGCGAAGTTTGCTATATAAGTATATCATGTAATAAATAAATAGTCTACTAATTTTCTTTCCCTTTTTTCATGTAAAGGTGCAACTAGAGATGGAGCTGAAGGACCTGTTAAACAAGTCCAACCAGACGCACCTGAGGCTCGACCGCTCCATCGACGTCAGTTACACGGACGATCAGATGCTGACAGCACTTGACACCATGCATGCTGACTCGTGCTTCTCTACAGGTAGAGTACAACTGATCTAGTCTTCATTTATATCTGTCTATTGATATTGATGTACGCTATTCTAGGATGTATTGCTTTGATCGCTAGTTAAATATTGACTTGTCGATTCTTGTGCAACAATTGACAAATCAGGAAAATAATTAGTAAATTCGAATTCAAGTGGTAAATTTTATTGTAAACTTCTTGTGAGTGATGTTTTCATCTCTACCTAATACTTTAAAATTTAATGTTCGAGAAATTGTGTGTGAATGCCCTGTTTTGAGAATATTGTCGACTTCCGTAACAGTACAAATAATTAAATGCTGTTGCTATACTTTTGTAAATAATTTTCAATTGAATTTTACCTAACAAATATCTATAACTGTGTTTTTAGGCAAGGCCCGATATTAGTTCTCTCTTGTATCAAATGACCTTTCACCTTTTCATCCCGCTTTTACTCGTACAGTGCTATAGACCTACCTTCTACCCTGTATATTTCCTCCTGTCTCACCCGCTATAATCTATCTGCTTACATGTCTGCTTCTCTCTAGACAACCGGATATTAGACGAGGAGTCCTTCCTCAGCGCTCTCAAGGAAGACCAAGGGAGGCCAACTAACATTTCTCTCTTCGATGAAATACGACACAGCTTCTGTAACATGTCTCGAGTCACTCTCAGCGATGTCAACTTCGAGAGAAACACGCTTGAAAGATCTATGTCTAATAATGTAGTGCATGTAGAAACACAAACTGACGAAATTGTGCCTTATGGTGATTGCTTTAAAGTCGATTTTGGACCAGACGGAGATAATATATCAAAAGTTGGTTTAAATATTGTAAAAGTAGAGATTGCAACGCAAACTGACAATGCTAATCAAGTAATAGAGAGATGCAATTTAGAAACTCAAACGGATTCAGCTACTTTGGTCAGCAAAGGTAGTCAAACTCTCGGCCAGTTGATCCCGAGACCGCGTCCTTTTGGTCCACAACGTAAAGCTATTCCTAAACCAATTTTAAAGAAAGTAATTGAAATTCAGACCGAAGATTCTAAATGTAACACAGATGTAAACACCCAAACAGAAGACATTGATATATGTAAAGTAAACAATAACAACGGACAGAGCACAAAATGCCTTGAATGTGAAACGGCTCGCATCCACAAAGACAAACTAGAAAATAGTCTCAAATGCTCCAGCTTAGTAATGACCGAAGTTAAACATGAAATAGAGAAATACGAGCAGAATTTGGATTATTTACAAAACCTGATCGATGAGGGCAAAGATAAGAATAAATATTTGCAATCAGTGGTCAGTGATTTGACAGAGAAGATAGAGATCTTACAAACAGTGAGTGAGAGGCAAGGGGATGTTATAGAGCAAGTTTTGGAGCCGGAAGTTTGTTGTGTCCATTGTCAGACAGAATTCGGTAATTTTACATCGTGTTGTATATTGTTGGTAGTTTGTTGATGTGATGTCCCTTTATGTCGGTAATGGTAGATAGTAGATAGTAGAATATGTAGTACTTGTAGTTGTATGTTTAATGGGAAAAATTTTTGGTAGAATCTTGTAGATATTGTAGTCAATATTCTTGTACCTATTTGTATTATTTAGGATATATATTTAGTTGTAGTAAACAGTAATTAATACCTTAGTTAGTGAATAAATCGAATAAAAAAATTTGGTTCCGTGATCCATCTGTGTATACACAAATACAGTAATCAACGCAAGAATTTGATTTGAGACACTTTTTGAGTATGGTTCTACAGGTAATGTATTTTTATAATTGTAGAACTTTTTAGTCAATCAGTAGTACCAGGTTTCATCCAACAATTTATAATAAAATACTAATGTATGAATAATATTTCCAGACCTGACCTCAGTGAGCACACAAGTTGACGTCCCGTGCGTGGAGTGTGACAAACGTAACGCAGCCGCACCTTATAGCAGCCTCAGGAGGTTCTTCTGGTGAGTTACAATCCAGTCATTAGTTTGACTATCTTACACAGACGGTCAGGCATTTTCACACCAAGTCACCTAACTGGTCAACCACATTGTCGCCTAAATGGACGTCACTTGTGATGAAATCATCTGAAACGACATCTGCACTAGCTACACTGTGATGCAAGAGTTTTCTATGTAAGTATGTTACTAGAAAAAGATATCACATTATGTAACACCAATACTTAAGCATACTAAGGAATTTCCATAGTCTTAGGTAACATTATTTAATGAATGGATGGTACTAGTAGATTTGACTACTCATTTGAAATTACCTATGTTACTAATAAGTGTTCCTGTGAAACCTTGTTTACATTTTCCGTTATTTTACCATTCATCATACACTCCTGCCTGCCAGTTTGTATTTGCACTTCTCTTGTTTACCTGTGCCCTGTTACCTTCAGTTTGTCTTCGATTCACTGACCCCATTTACCCATTTGACTGTTAGCATATGTCACAATGTCACTATCTACCAACCCACGTCCCTATATTCCAGCGTGTAATTGCAGGGAGCCGCTGAAGTGCCTGTTCCAGCTGTTCGCCGTGGTTTGCTTCGTGTTCGCTCTGTGCGCGCTGTGCGGGGTGGCGGGGGGGCGCGGCGCGCGGGGGGAGTGCCGCCCCGCGCCCTGGCGCTGGCTGCGGGCGCAGGAACTCATGGATCTACTGTTTAGAATCGAGTATACTGCTGAGGTGCCCATGTAAAGTGTCTCAGTCGTGACAAATTGTGGTTCATAGTTACTACAACATTAGCTATGGTGGTCTGTAATAACGTCATTTCTGATATATACCGTTTGTCTCATCCACCGGCCCGATTGCTGTTGGCTGCATACGCAAGACCTCATGGATCTGCTCTTCAAGATTGATTATACCTACTGCTGAAGTGCCTATGTAAAGTTGTCTATGAGTGCCATCTACCGACAGAGTTGTGATTCAATGATGATGATGATGTAGGGTTGAATTGATTAGTGATGAAAAACATTAAATTAATCAGCAAGCGCTTGGCTAATAGTAGATCTTGGCTAACCACAGTATCGATAAATCCGTCGTATCATTATAGGATGTTTCTAAAATGTACCATCTCTTTATTTTTTTATTTTTAGATTAGTAAGAGATTCAGATAACTCGCCCTTTGCGGAGTTTTTTTGGCAGCTTTAACTTTTTGCACGAATAATTATAACTTATTTTTGTGGCATCGGTTTTGTCATATTGTTCTAATTTCCATTGTCGAAGATCTGAATTACAATAATAATCTGATTTAAAAAAATATTTGTAATACATTTAGCTTTCTGAAAAAGTATTAGATGACCACACTCAAAGCTTCTCAATTAATAAAGATCTAGACATATCTATAAATTTACTTTAGTATATGGTGCGAATATTTAACTTAGTTATATGATTTGATATAAATGCTAAGAAAATTAAAACTCGTTTTAGATACTGGCTACATTACATAGAAGTTTTGAGGAGTTTTGTGGCTAAAGCAAAATTATTAAAATACTTTTTAGTTAGTAAGTAACCAAAGATAAATATGAACGAAATTTTAAAAAAAAAATTTGGGATGATTTTAGCATAGAGATATGTAGAATGGTTCAATATTTTATGTAAAAATATATTTTATAAAATAAGTTTGAAGATATCTGTTCATTTATCAGTTCTAGTAGTTATGATATTTTCTGAAAAAAAAAACCACTGTAACACTCGCGAAGTTAAGCTTATAGTCAAACATATTGATTGAATGTTAAAAAAATTAAAGGAAATTTTTAAACATGTGTAATTTTAATTTATCATTGTAATTAATTTAATTAACTTGCTCAGTGAATTTTGAGCCAAGTTACGATATCAGAATGCCAGTTTCGTCAATTTCAAAGTTACGTAGATATGCTCTGTCTATGTTACTTGCTTGGTCTTTGAGCCAAAACTAAATATTGAGTCGTTCTTACACTAAAAGGTAAGTACCTAAGTGGTAAGTAATTTAAATTGTATTTGAAAACCATTGATTAGATGTAAGTTTCCATGTATACTTAGATATTTGTGTGACATTTAAGTTTCATAATGACAATAAAGATCTGTTTGGTGTAGTCACTAAATTAAAAGAAACATACGTAGAATTAAATAATATGTACAGGAAACTGTGAATGTGATATCATGCTCTTCTTTATCAAATATTTTAAATTGATAACGCACCAAAATTTATTTTCATAAACAGTTTTGTAAATCTCGGAATCCCACTAAATACATTGTATTGAAGATGGTCTTCCTAAAGATTTAATCATAGCTTAATGCATAATTTGGGATCAACAATTTAGGTAAATGTTTGATAACGGTTACTGTAGGTGATTTAAGTTATAGTACAGATCTAGAACCTGTTCTTGTACTGTAATTGATGTATGTTCTTCATACATACAATCTGTATTCTGTTAATTGTTTCTTTGCAGTTTTTATAACTTGACATATGGTAGTCTTTTCTGTTTTTTCATTTAAAAAAACATGAGCGATTATTGATTTGATAAAATAATTTCAATCGAAGATGATTGTAATCTTTTGCGTTTTCATTACCTTTGTTAAAACTCTTATTTCTGTCTTAGTCTAATTTTATTTCTTTCAAGGTTTGTTAACTTAATGATGTGTATTATTTCTAATGACTTTCTTGCATTTAGCTATAATGTATGTTCCTTGATCAATAGAAATAACTGTTGTTGTGTAAACATAACTCTGTGATAGATGTGTGCCAGTGAAATATAAAACTATACATACTTAAGTGAATTTTTGCAAAAACTTGAGACGGACTAAATATTGCAACTAACTGTTTTTAGAAGTTTTATTTGAAATGTTTCGAAATTCTATTTGAATTGTATTTTTTCTTCGTATTCATAACAATTTTATGTCTTTGCATTTACTTCACGATAATAAATTATATAAACAGAATGCCTCTAGTTTATTTATATTATGTTATGTTTTAACTTAGCATTTATGATGGCATTTATTAGATTTTTTTGTGTGCAATTTCTACATATTTTAGTTACAATCAGACTTGTGATTGTAAGCTAAATGTATTAAATAATAATTCAGTTTTAATTTGTGTTAATTTTATGTCATTAGTGATTTTAGCCGTGTCGAATATTTTACGAAATAAAAATCTTTTTAAAAAAATATTTGTGTTTTGTTTATTAAATTAGGTTTTGTAGGTACACTATTGGCAGTAGAAAATACGTATTTGTCAGTTAACAATTACTATGCGACAAATCTATTTTGTATTTGTTTGAACACGTGGCGTCGTAGTATAGTATCTTACATAATAATTGCTGTGTGCAATGTCCCGGAATATTTATTATTACTATTAATAGGTATTTTTCAATGCAGAGATGCCATTTTAAGTGCGAATAATTTTAATGATGAAATGTTCTAACACAAATAAATCTCTATAGAGTTAAATATTTTTCCCGTTGCTCCATACAAAATTTAATGAACATGTGATACCAAAATATAATTTGTCGGTCTTCAAGTCGAGAGTAAACCGGTTTCTTTTAGGCAAGCGCGCTAGATCGTAGATTATAACGTTGCTTAACATCAGGCAAGTCGTAGTCAAGCGTAAGCCTATAAGTATCATGTAAAAAAAATATTAAGTAGGTACAGTAGCAGTAGGTTAGACCCGTCACAGCTTAAATCGCGAGTCCATAAAATCCCAAGTCAATGAAATCAGGCTCCCCTGACTCCCACAATAGGTATCGTCTTACAAAGAAACCGGTAATCTCGCAACAAAGGCAAGGTGTGTCAGAGCTGTCCGACTGAGAAATTGGCAGGAGAAGTATTCCCACAAGATCGAGCGCGTTTTTTGCGAAGCGGTCAGCTGATGTTTTGAACTTAGGAGATTGTGGCTTTACGCTTATTTGGCGAGAGTTTGTGAATGGGATTGGTTTATTTATTTATTTATTTATTTATATATGCTATACACAATACAAAATTACATTTTAGAACTTATTCTAAAAGAAATGAATTGTGTGACCCTGTTGCTTGTTTAGTTTAGGGCATTGCACTTTTCTAAGGATTATTGGGAACGAAACGCAAATCGTATTAGTTGTAAAACAGAATTAACGAGGAATTAGATAATCAATGTTTTTGTACTCGTTTTGTAAACAAGCAATGTGAGATAGTAAAGAAAATCGATCAATTTCAATCACTCTTGATTCGCAATTCATTCACATCATAGCATTCACTGTTAATTCGTACATATTTATCTATTTGTTTAGATTAAGTTCAAATTCAAAATTCAAATAATTTATTTACATAAATGATTACATGAAACCTTAGAATAATACATAGCTGTGCGTAATAATAGGGTAATATATAAAAATAAGTACCTTTGCCTTCTATAAGCTAGGTAGGTACATACTATATCAACAGAACTAGTTAGTAACATAACAGTAGACCAGGTAAGGTAAGGACGTGTAGGTATATACAAAAACATACCTAATCAGCTTTTGTATTCCAAGCACTTTCAACCCTATCATAAAACAGTAAACACTGAACCACTTAGCATCAAAAGTAAGCCACGCAATGCGTTCCTATACGCTACCTCATTCTATTTCCCATACTACAGGACTAGAGGCGCCATTTCACCCCATATACCAAAACCACCCTTATTTCACAAAATATAAAGGTTAAAATAGGTTGATAGTGGTGGACTCTACGACACCTGTCGAGCTACCGTGGGAATGTAGGGCTGCGAGACCTCTGGCACAGAATATGTAGCAGTATTACAGTCCCTCTGTCGGAATGACGGGGTGGGACAAGGTTGGTGAGCCTGACATTGTATACCTATTGATTATGGGTAGGTAAATATATGTCAAACTTTTATGAATGAGATTATTCAGTTAAGGATATTTGGTCTCCTATGTGTGAACTTGAGTAACTTAGTTTGAGAGTTTTTGACACTATGGTAATAAAGTTCATTGCCTAAAAGCGCCTAAATATAATGAAATGCCATTTATTGTCACAATTCCCTAGGATTAAGCACTACTCCGTTGCTTAGCTTAGTTAGCTTTCGTGTTAAATATCCGCACTAACAGAGCCACTCGTATTAGGTAGGTACTTAGGTATTGGCGCTTCAGTGAGTTTATGACCAAGTTTTTAACGTTTTGGCTGGATATCTGGATAAGTTAAGTACGTACCTGCTTAATTAATTATACGCAAGCTGTATTTAACCGTGATGGTAAGCTTAAACAGTAGGTTACAGCTATACCTAGGTACTTGTACCTAAAGAGTTAGCATTCAGCCTTAGTAAAAATCTTCTTCCGACTTCTACCACAGAATACAGCAGTACAACTTCTACCACTATGCTATAGTTCTGTATTCTGTGCTTCTTTATCAAATTAAGATAAAATTAATTTGAGTCGACTTTATTAATATGGTAGATAAATACATAGATAATAATAACTGGAATAGCTAGTGTGGATATACCTATATATTTCAAACAATACAATACATAGTGTAACTGCTAAGACAGGACTACAGCATTAAATCTTCAAATCTAAATCCTGTAACAAAAATATAAAACAAAATAAACCACCCATCACACTATCAAGAGTCTTTTTCACACAATCCCCAAAAAGGAGCATCTTCAATAAATTCTCAAGCCTCAAAATAAAACGAGCATCAAACAAACATTGATCCATCTCGGAACTTCCAATAAAAAACACAATAAGAAAAAAAACAATAACTTTTTCTTCCCGCGTCCGCTGCAACCCGGAAATCTTGCCCCGGATATGGGATTTTTTCCCCTCTTATGAAGAGAAATAAAAACGAGTTGAGGAGAGTTTTTGTACACCTGTTCCTATGAGAATCTTGGAGGATACAAAAAGTGGTCCAGATTTGAAGATGTGATGTTTAGGGACGTTAATTAGGTGCGGAAGCAGATTAAGTGTTTCTTATTTAAATCATTTTAAAACAATTAATATTTATTATAATAATTTATTGTAGGGCTTGAGTAAAATTTTCCGACACATTGGATGTTTAGATTTATAAGTATGTAGGTAAATTATGTTAGGTACTGATGTATGCCCGCGATTTCACTCGCTTTATATCAAGACAAATACATAGTTTCATAGGTCACTCTCCACAATAATCCGTCGCTCTGATATAACGCGAAAGCAAAAAAAACTGGCCAACAAATAATATCGATTTTATAAATGTACTTAGTGATGATTGGTATGATTAACGTTGCTATAGACATACGAATTTTTGTAAAGATTTGAGAGTTTTTGTTGTAAAGGGTTACTGATGATGCTTAAAAGGCATTTTATAACTGTATTGTATCTTTTATTGCATCTCTTAGTTAATTTACTATTCTTTGTTATGTATTCATGTTACATAATAAATATTAACTATGACGTAATTTACCTGTTCCTACTTAGTATATATTGGGAGATGACTCTGGCCTCGTAACACAGTCTTACGGCTACCACGAGGTCAGAGGATTCACATGTTATTGTACAATATTTACGTCAAATAAACGAATTTTGTATTTGTATTTATAGACGAAATAATTTATCTATCCCAGATGTCCAGCAGTGGGGCAGCTTATGCGGAATGTCCCTGAGAAAATCGAAAAATGAGGGGAATGAAATCTTCATTCTAACATCATTTTAGGGTTCCGACTTAACTTTAACTTTGAGCTTATATTTTGTAGGTCAATTTATATTATGTTGCGTTATGTTTGGTATCCTTATTTGCGTAAACAGCATATAATGTTGGTAGGTAGGTACTGTCCACTATATAGTGGACAGTCTGTATAATATAAAAAACTAAGCCCCACTTATACATTTTTAGCATTTAAGGATCATTGGGAAAGTGGGTCTAATTAATTAATATAATTATACAATTTTACCTAATTATCGTAACCGTTTTACGCCAACCTAGATAAAACAAAAGTAGGCACATATCAGACAGCAACTCGCAAAAAAACAGTACGGAACCACTCACGCACTTTCCACTTGACCGGTAATAAATAATCGTCTTGATCTGAGGACCAAAGAACAAGGGGAAGGAAGCGAGTGAACCAGATATTTACGAGAATCTGGTGGCAGCATTTCTGCTACGCTTCTGCTGCTACTTTTTTTACAATCTCTAATGGTAACCTTAGGACCAATATCGGAGACATTTTACAGCTTTTTTATGCAATATAGATAGGCAATTGGTAGACCACAACTTGTCTAATGCTAAGCAGTTATATAATCTTGCACTATTTTGGAATACGATTTCCCACAATTTGTGAGAATTTTCTCCAAAAAGAAGCACCTGAAATAAAACAGAATAAATAACTCATTAAGTTCACATGACGATCTTAACTTTTTAGTTCCAGTTTTAGCCGCACGTATACGTATCTTGCGCAGACTCAGCAACAATTTGTACAAACTTTACAACATTCACACGGCAAGGATTTGTGTGAGAACAGTTTTTGTTGATGTTTTTATTGCATTTGGGACTTTTGAGGATATTGGTTTTTTGAAGTTTTTAATAAAGTGGGATTTCTTAAAATTATGGTTTGTGTTATCCGTAAGATGAAGTTGAGAATTTTGTTTTGGGTGGTAAGTGGTAAAACTAAAAACTCTTGTTTCGTAGCATGATTGATCTAGGCTTTGACGTAGGACATAAATAACCTATTCATGAGGCCCTCCTATTTTCAAAGTCGGTTAGAAACTGGGGCCAGTTTAACTAACGGAAACAAATGTTACATTATTCCCAGGCTCTAATAAGCCAATAACATGCAAAACTAATCAACTCTGCATCCAAATTTATTTCTGTCCGGTATTTTTTCCCACTGTCTACCCTATTTGACACTTCAGCGACATCTGACATTCTCGTTATAAAGCATTCATTAAATTATTAGCTCATCACGCGATCGCGTGGAAATAAGTCACACTTGGTTGCTTACTGTGTAAAACCATCCACAATTTACTTATCCTTTGAAAATTGATGCGATTTTCAACCTTATGACTTAGAAAATACGGCGATGGATGTTTTCAGCGAAATGAACAAATCAATTGTTTATTAGAGGACCTGGAAAGTTATTAGAAAAATAAAGTAATTTTTAGAACATCCTAATGGAAATAAGGTTTATTTTGCAATAATTTAATAAGGTTAGTTTAAAATGCTGTTTAATTGAAAAGTACCGTGGGAGAAAGCGTTGGTGATCTAATTATTTATGTAGGGATACAGTATAGAGGTATGTGGTGGGGTCAAATGACCTTACTGGACACCTGGGTGAGTCAGAAAGGTGTGCCGTGTACTTATTATGGAGTAGGGTAGATTAGATATAGGTACGTTCATAGAAGGAAGGATCTATTTGCTATTAGTTGTTATTTTTTAACATGGACTATGGGCTAAGTATTAAACATTTTTTTTTAATTTTTACAATTCGTATTACTTATATTTTTTGACAATATAGGTAATTCTACCGTCAGGAAAAATGTTAAGGGACGATATTTTGTAGTAATACATAAATTTTCTTGGGTATATATGTACAAATACAAAAACAAGTAAATAATATGTTTATAATTTTTTTATATTTGTGCAAATACTGTTTTCAAATATTTTTTTCTCAGGTCTTAAAATTAGGTATAAATAAAAAACATTGTCATAAGTACAAAGAACAACACAAATTTCCAAATTAAAAAAATCACAACCACAGTTGGTCATACCATTCATCCTAAATTCATATACAAAATTTGCAAAATCATTCCACCTCTGCCTCAAGAACACACTAACAACATAGAACTTAGAACCCTTGCACCTTTCCACATTCCCACACACCGTGAGAACTAAACACAAAACCAACCCCCACCATAAAGTACCGCATTAAACCTCACACAAAACCCGCGCAAAAAAACACCATACTTCATGCACACCTTTCCCTTTACGCTTCGCTCGCTTCATAAAGTATCGAGTAAAATGTCACCCATTCGCGCCCGTTTATTGTGGTACTTCATGAAAAGGTGGCTCTACGAAGTATGGGGTTTATTCGCTGTAAGGTCGGTGGCGGTTAATAGCGTTCTTGATGGACGTGCGTACGGTGCATTCCCATACTAAACAGGATAAGGGGTGGTGGAGTAGCTTCACTGTTACATTGGTTGGGGTCAATGTTTGCGTTTTTTTTTGTTTAGTTTGTTATGTGGGTAAGCTATGATAGATTTAAAAACAACAATACGATTTTTTTAAGTAAGATGATTATTTTGCTATGTTTAGAAAAAGAGTTTTATAAACTCTTTTTTTTTCATGAAAATCTCTTTATTCAACTTTAATAAGGTTTAGAATAGTTTATGGCCCATACACATTTTATTGGCCTTTAGGGTTCAAACACATTTTCATAAAAACGAAGTATACATATAGGTATGTTACAAATTTTATGTGTCTAGTAAAAACAATATTTGCATCACATTTTTTTAATTATTTACACTATTTAATGATGAATCACCTTGGGTGAGTAAATAAAAATACATATGTATTTACATAAAAATATGAAAAACTAATCGAACCCGTACCCATTCCCACCCGCTCACCACTGAGCCACACGCTTCATTCATAACAGGTTCCCCGGTAGACAGAGAAAGAGCGAAAACAAAACATTCCCACACAGTTCCCATCGTCCCATCCCCTAGGTGTGAACGAGTTAGATATAGTTTTAGCGTTCCGTTACATAAGCAGGAAGGATCTCATTTGGAGGTTTGCTCCTGCGCACCGTACGGAAAAGCCTCATAACGTACTGAGCGCTCGTGGAGTGCAGACGTGTTGTGTTTAAAGTGAAGTGACAATGCCGTGCAGTGAAGACGATGACTCCCAAACTGGGTTCGCGGAGACCCAGGGACGGTCTAAAGCCGAGTTGCGAAAGGTGAATATTTTATGTGAAAAACTAGTTGCAGTGATGTGATATGTTATTTCACGGGATTTAAGTTACTAATCTCCATGGCAAATTTTATCAAAATCGGTCAAGTCGTTTGTTTGTGAAGGATGGAAAACCGTACTCGTTAAAATGCCAGCTACCCAGAATCTATATAACCAGCTACCCAGAATCTATAATTTAAATGTAATATACCTACCTAATAAAACACGGCAACTAACTCAAGATACAAAGATATTGTTCAAACTTGTTTAAAGATTGTGCAATACAACAGCAATCAATAATAATAATAGCAATTATATTTCTTGAACAAACAACGTTATTCACTATTCGTATTTGCACATTTGCTAATTAGACAATGTATTAATTCCAGACAAACAAACCCATCATCGAGAAGAAGCGGCGAGCTCGCATCAACCACTGCCTCAACGAGCTCAAGGAAATACTTATTGACGGCTCTGATAAAGATGTAAGTACCTTAAATATATAAAGTCAATAGACATACTTATCTTTCAAACCATTCATTACATTCGTCGTATATTTCGAGTTATAAAAAGATTCCAATAAGAAGTTCCACATAAACTCATGTTTATGTTTTACTTTGATATTCTTAATTTTACCTATTGCCAGAGAAACTTCGCAAAAAGATGTAATTTTCACTGTTTTTTATTATCTTTTAGTTACATCGCTAACATATTAAATCCTCAGAAAATTCAAAGCCATTTGAAAACTTCAGTCAATTTATGTAAGAGAAAGTAACTAAGTAAAATACTTTTTGTTTTCGGCAGTCGTCTCGTCACTCCAAGCTGGAGAAGGCCGACATCCTGGAGCTGACCGTGAAGCACCTGCAGAAGCTGCAGCGGCAGCAGCTCGCAGCAGCCATCGCCGCCGACCCAGCTGTGCTGCACCGGTTCAAGTCCGGCTTCGGAGACTGCGCCGTCGAGGTCAGGAGATACCTCTCCAGACTCGCCAGCGTACCCACAGGCCTCAGACATAGACTTGGCAACCATCTGAACACGTGTCTATCAGGAATGGACCGACTCCACGCGCCAGAATACCCACAACTGGTACCCGACCCTCTAAGATTGGAAGATGACAGACCCAGCGCGTTCCACTTCGTCCGAGCCACGAAACCCACCAGCCCACCTCTCAGCCCCATGTCCTGCGATTCAGCCTGTGATTCATCGACAGAAATGGAGACGCCGCCTCGACCGGTACAGACCATGCCGTTTCCAACACCGCCCAGTCGGTCAGCTTCCGACCAAGACTCCAGCCCCGAAACGCAAAAACCTACAGTCTCATCCACAACAATTTCACCAGAGACTTTAAAACTTACCAACAAAAAAGTCATAGAACCGTTATCCATAATCATCGATGTAGAGAACTACAAAATTGGTATCGACGCGTCTCCAAAACGAGCAATCGACTACTCGATACGCAAGTTGAAGCGGCCCATCAGTGTTGTGGACATCACCGGACCTTCTCCCAAAGTATTAAAACTCGAAGAAACAATGTCATATGGGAGTCCTGTTGAGGACAAACCGTCCGCTTTCAAGCGGGTAGATAGACCTGTCTATGAAAGAAAACTAAGTCTACCTCCAAGTATACCTAGTCTTATACCTTTAGACAGGCCCGTGATTGCACAGAGAAGTGTTATAAGTCATACTGCGGAGTCTTTAGCACAATCTTCGAAGAAAGAGGATGAAAATAAGGAAGTAAAAGAAGCTGATACTAGTTCTAGATCCCCAGAACAAGGATCGTCGAGTGGCACAGAGATGTGGCGACCGTGGTGATACTATACCTATCTATCTTAACAAATAAGTGCCTATACCATAATAATAAGGTATATCTGAGTATATCTTCCACAGATTATATTGTGATGTTGTTAGATGTATTATCTAGGTTTTGTCTGAAGCTTTATTTAAATATTTCAAAGCTTTAACTATACGATGTTTTGCAATAAGCAAAATGAGAGTTTTCAAGTTGTTTTCAATTGAATTTATTAGTTAGCTGTGAGTTAACTTTACCCTGTGGTAATAGTGCCTATACATTTGTACACTGTGTTATACATGTCATACAATTTGTGTAATGATCATAGCTTTAAGAAAGTACCTGTCGGTATGTTTTACATTTTTATTAAAAGATACTTACGTTTAGTTTCATTTCGTGCTTTCATTTAAAAATTAGTACTATATATAACTACTATTATACTCATACTTCCTCCTTGAGTCGCATTTCAGTATTTCTTAGGGATGTGGCTTCGCCATAAATGAAAAAAATATTCATATTCGAATAAATTATAATTGGCAAACGTTTCACAATCAATAAGACAATAAATAAATAATATAACTCAATCACCCGTGATTCACGTACAATAAATGCAAAAACAGATTTGGTTAATAACCTAACGAAACAATAAATAATTGAGATCAGTCATCATTTGAGAAGATTATAAAGTTCACAGGCACATATTTCATGCCATGGAAAAGAGAACTATACCTATCTCTATTTTCCATGTTTATATCAATTGCAAAGATGCAAAAGACCATATATGCTAACTTATTCATCTATGAGTATTTTAAAAATGGACGGCCTAGAGAGAAATCTTTTTGGAAGGCACAATGGACGGTTTCAAAAGTGAATTTACATTTTAGCTTCAAACAGGCTTTGTAGTACGGCTCCTAGTCCTAACAAAAATCAGTTTTATGGTCCCATCGTGAAGAAAACATGAAACTTGGCATGAATGTAGTTGTCATATATGTGCTTCAATATAGATATGGAAGCATGTCGAAAAATTGTTTTTTCCCCCCTTTCCCCCCCTTCGTATGTGCTAAATCGTGGTTTTTCTTATTTTCTATGAAAACGGGTACAGCTATCATAAAACTGTCAAAGAACAATTTGTTCTTTATTAAATTCTCTACAATATTGTCTTTGGACGTATGTTCATAGAACTTATAGTTTACAAAATAATGTACATTGTATATGTAACTTTGAAGTTTTATTAAAAATATAGCTGATATGTGGCAAAATCGGAACTACTGAAATGTTTTAAAGACAAATATGAAGACAAAGAAGATGAAGAGGAAAATGAAAGTACTGTCATCGAGTCAACCGAGTCATTTAATGAAGATCCCGTAGACTGCACTTCATCGTTTCTAGATGGGCCTGCTGTAGTTCAAATGATAAGACCGAGCAGTAACGTTACATTTGACGATTATCGCAAAACATTTATTAATTATGTTACGAACCAGAATGGAAATCGAGTTGATGTCGTTTTTGATGCATATCATGAAGACAGTCTCAAGAATCATACAAGGGAGAAGAGGGGCACAGGATTTCGTCAAAAAGTTACACCAGCAGGTAAACTTCCAAAAAACTGGCAACAATTTCTTCGTTCGTCACAGAACAAAGTAGAGCTTTTCAACTTCCTGGCTGATGGTCTCCAGCAGGTCCAACATGCAAAAACGATTGTTGCAACCAAAGGGGAACAAGTTTTGTGTAACGATGCCACCGTAGATTTGTCCTCCCTTAAGTCAAAACAAGAAGAAGCTGATACCAGACTCTTCCTTTATGTTTCGCACGCCGTGCAGCTTGGCCACACAGAAATATTGATTAGAACGGTTGACACAGATGTGGTTGTTGTAGCTATTGCCTTATACAGCGGCCTAAAAGAAATGGGTTTGAACAAATGTTGGATATCATTCGGAACAGGGAAAGCTTTACGTAGTATTGCTATTCACCAACTTGTGAATAAACTCGGCCCAGACAAATGCAGTGGCATGTTATTCTTTCACGCATTTACAGGGTGTGATACAGTATCTGGATTTTGTGGAAAGGGAAAAAAATCCTTTTGGAAAACTTGGAATTCCTTCCCTGAAGTTACCAAAGTATTTGAAACCATGTCACGACCTCAAAATGAAATTGAAAGCCATCAATTGGATGCTTTGGCAAGATATGTCATTCTGACTTACGACAAAACTAGCGATGTAGAAGACATTAACCAAGCTAGAAAAGAGTTGTTCATCAAGGGACGGGCAATGGACAGGCTGCCACCAACACTTGGTGCTCTTGAACAGCATACAAAACGAGCTTATTTACAAGCAGGATTGATCTGGGGTCAAAGTCTGATACCAAATCCTGAATATCCGAACTTTGAGAACTGGGGCTGGATGAAAGAAGACTGTATTTGGATTCCATGTTGGAGTACAACCAAAGAAACGTCCGCATCTGTAAAGGAATTGACGAAGTGTTCATGCCGCAGCTGCATTAAAGGACGATGCATTTGTAGGAAGTCGGGCCTTCCCTGTACTGGTCTCTGTAAATGTGGGGGAGATTCCTGTGATATGCATTGAAATAAATGATATATATAATTTTCACTGTATTTTACTGTATTTTTAATAAATTTCTTGAAACCCTTGGCTTTAAGTCTAAGCAAAACAACATTATCGGAAAGGTGGTATTGTAAAAAGGTAAAAAATGAGTACTTGAGTCAGACGCGGCAAGCTGTAACTCTGGAAGTAATGTCTCTACGACTATGAAATAGGTGTCATTTTTTAGCTCAATGTATAAGGTATATTACTTCTTAAGTCTATTTTATCACCACTCTTGTCGCTTTCCTATAAATGGAGCAAGAAAAAAAAAGTTTGCCTGTTTTTACAATTTCATAATACGTTGGTGGCTGTAAACAGAAATATATTAATCTTACCATTATATAATGTAGTATCGTCTTGTAGGTAATTTATCGACGATGATTTGTTCTCTGAAGAGTAAACTCCTCAGTCTTATCGTTTTCGTAGAAAATTCGAAAAACCGGAATCAGGGAGATAAAAAGGGGGGGGGGGAGGGGGGTAAACATTATTTCTTGACGTGCTTCCATATCTACATTGAAGCACATATATGACAGCTACATTCATGCCAAGTTTCATGCTTTCTTCAGGATGGGACCGTATTTTAAGTTAAGGACCCGTACTATTGGTAAAATCTGTTGGTGTCGAGATGAAACTAGCCAGTCACTAAAAAGTAGTATTAATAATTTTAGTTTTTGGATCAGAAGATCAAATGACCATCTGATTCCGAGCTGAAGCGATATCCGCACAAGCGAAACTGTGGTCCGGAGTAGGACATATCTAGGTAGAGATAGCGTTTCACAAAAAGCATCCATTCGTAAACTAAACACCAATCAAAGACACTACTGATAGAAGTTCTAAAGTCTTCTATGTCACATTGTATTGGTTTTATTAGTTTCGTATTCAAATGAAAACTATTTATTTTGACGAGCGCTATGCTGGTTGTAGAATGGTTGTTCCCTCTATTTATCCTAGAAACAAGTTAAGTCTACTTGTGTTTGAGGAAGTCCTTCCTCTGCTGCTGCAGCTTCTGCTCCAGCAGCGTGATCTTCTCCTGGTACTTGGCTGCCTCCCGCGTCAGCGCCTGGATGGCAGAGTCCTTGCGCGCCACCGCCCCTTTCACTCTGCAAATATACATGGTTTTTTAATGAATATATAAAATATTTTTTAAGGCGAGTACATGATAAGGAATAAATACCTAATATAGTTTTTTATTATTTCTATGGAGTCTATTGTCACGTTCATTTGCGTCTTTTTTTAGTTAAAAAACTTCAATGATTCTATGATATAATAAAATGCGATTTAGGGATTAAACATTTGCTAATATTTATAATAAACATACACCGATAGTCCGTTATTAGGCAAATACAATTACACCATATGGATGATTTCTAGTACTTATAAAAGCTGAAGTACATTTTTAATCTAAATCTGTGTCTTAAGTTGCTAAAGAGGAAATCTATCTAGATTCATAAGATATAGCTTCCAGTACATAATGTTTTGTGAATTAAGTAAACTATACATACTAGTAGGACAACTAATACACACTTCCAGGGACAAGTATTGCCAGCGTTTGGCACAAGATAGAGGCAAGTTCGCTGAGCCAGTTCGGCCAGCCTCCATTAAGAAGAATGAACGAATGAATGAATGAATGCATTTATTGTCCGAAAACTAGGTATAGTACAGATGTTAAATAATGCTAATAGAATAGACATATTATATTTAGCACGCCACTAGAAAGAAGCCACTAGAAGAAGAAGAAGATGCATACTTGGCATAGAGCTGGTGCATCTGTTCCTCGTGCGTCCTCTTCATGTCCTCCACGTCCTTTTGCAGCGCCTGCACCTTGCCGGCCCACGCCAGCTCCGCCTGGGAGCGGGTCTCTTCGCAGCGAGACTCCAGCTGCATGGTTTTCTATAACAATGATGATCATGAATTAGGTACTACATATATGCTAGCAGCAAACATATTTCTTTTAAAATATATTGTACATTTCGCGCCGAAGGGAACTAAGAAAAAAAAACACGGAAGATTTCTTCGTCTTCCTTTTCAAGGTACCGAATGAAGTCTATTTGTTTTAATCATTTTTTTTGTTTACTACTTGTTCTTAAAAATGGTGCGTTTAGTTCCACTCACCTCTGTTAGGACTCTATTTCTAGTCTCGAGTTGTCTGACTGCCACTTCAAGTTCTGCGCCTGAAACAATATGGTTGGCATAAACATAACAAAATTATTTTATTAGTATAAAAGGTTACATAGTTGCTAAGTAAGTTCATCTGACATGTGCTTAAATTACTATTGTATTAATATTGTAATTTATGAATAAATTAATATTATGAATATGAAAGAAACCAAATCAAGTGTCAGATCTTTGAAATACCCTAAAAGCCTCTGACATGTCTTAATGACTATCGTTATACCATGACAAACAACCGGGACCTACCATTTAACGTGTCATCCGACCCACGGAAGAGTTCAAATTGGATGCTAATTGGTAATCTCATGCCTCACATCTACTAGCCTAGCAGAGTTACGGGCGCTAGAGGTAACTCATGCATAACCTTGTTAAGGACAGCTTTAGTACCTATATACGTTAAAAGCTACAACTTTTATTCAGTGAAAAATGTAAATTCATGAAAAAAATAGCTATCATATTGTATGCAAAAAGTTGAATAATACAGTGATGCTTACATCTGTCCTCAGAGTGGCGCACCCTGGCCTGCGCGTCCTGGTAGCGCCGCAGCGTGGCTTGCTCGGTCTCCGCCAGCTCCTTCAACTCCGCCTCGTACTGCTCTTTGTTTCTCCTGCAATATTACAATATTTTATTTATTAAAAACTAAGTAACTAATGTGGCACTGCGACCCAAAGTGATCCCTAGCCTTCGACATAACGAGACGCCACTCCTCCCAGTTCTGTGAGAAGTCCTGCCACTCAGCACTCATTAATTTATTACTACCTTATTATGTACTCATTTTATTAATTGTGTCAACTTCAACTTTTCAACATAGAAACTTGTTGTAGGCATACGATAATGAGTTACCGGAAACTTAATATGTACATGTAATACATCATTCGACTTACGAATGCGCCCAGATAGATAAACATTCAAGAACGCATTACGAGATTTACGAGTATGTCGCAAAATTGCTATCCTTTATTTTTGCACTCTTGAAGAAAGGCGACTACGCGGAGACCTTATAGAGACTTTTAAACTTTTTAACGGACTATACAACCTCCCGGATACATCAAATTGGTTTATACGGATCGTTGTGATCATAGCAGGGGACACAACCAGACAATCAAGCGATGCTCTGCCAAAACTAACACAGGTCACCACTGGAACAGGTTGCCAAAAGAGGTGGTCAGTGCAACATCTGTAAACAACTTTAAGAACCGGCTTGATGACTGGTTACATAAAACCAAAAAATCTCTTGTTAACTTGTGATCGTTGCACCAGTGGACTGTATAATTTTTTAACTTTTTGTGGCCTATATAAAACAATAATGGCACAGTGTGATATGGGCACATCAGCAATTTGCTGCTCGCCCATTATTCAAATAAATAAATAAATACCTTGACACTTCCACTGCGCCTGCGCCTTCCTGATCTATTTACCTCTATCCAACGTATGCTACACAACTATATCTCTCCCACCTACCTGACAGCATCTTGCAGCTCCTTCCTCCCCGCGTGTGCCCCAGCCTCCACACTCTCCCACCTACCTGATAGCATCTTGCAGCTCCTTCCTCCCCGCGTGTGCCTCAGCCTCCATACTTTCTATCGCCTTCTCTATCTCTCTGTCTCTCTCCACCTTGTGTTGTGCTGCTATTTCTGCCACTTTACGTTTCAGTGCGAGGTTCTGTTCAGCTTCACAGTCCTTCTTGTATTGTTCGAATTGAGATTCGAGTTCCAGTTTCTTCTGCTTCAGTTGCTCCTAAAAGTAAAAAAAAAGATCAATATGGCTATCATTTTCGTGACGTTTAGTACCAATGCCAAATAATATAATCACGTAAAGGCTTGTGACATTAAGGAAGTAGGTACATATAACTTACGTCTAGTTCCTCCTTCTTTTTAGCGATCTCTTGGTCTACTTGAGCCTTTTTTTCTTCCAACTGCCTCTCTTGTTCTTGTCGCCATTTCTCTGCAAAAAAATCACAAATATACGTTTCATTCTTCTAATTCGTAATTGTACGTACCTATGTTAATTTTTTTTAACTAGAACGGTTTGCACTTGGCCATAGTTTGCCTGATAAGTGATAGTAAGCAAAGGCTATGGCCTAAGATGGAGCGTGCTTACCTACCCGATAAGAACCGATTCACTCTCGCTTTGAAGATCGCTGGATTATAGTGCGTGGGGAACAGAGAGTCAGGCAGGAGTTCCACAACTTTGCGGTACGAACAATAAAGGTAGAAGCGTACCGTTTCGTGCGGGTCTTAGGAACTTCCACCATAAACCGGTGTCGTCCTGCCGTACCTCTACTCGTCCGGTGATAGAAGGGCGCGGGCGGAATTAGTTAGTGCAATTCCGCGGCACACTCTCCGAAAAGCAACCGATAGAAAACCGACAAACTGGCAACTTTGCGACGGTGTTCAAGACTTTGAAATTTCTTTAGTTTGTTCATAACTGCTTTATCAAATATGTTATGTATGTACCTAGTCAGGTCATAAATTCTGTCACATGTTTAATATAAAATAATTGAAACAACTTTATTCTTTATGTAACCATTTATATACCAAAATGAACTTAACAAAACATAGATTCTTATGACAATAAAGTTTATTCAAAATGACCTCCGTGATTTTGAATACAGGCCTTCAATCTGCGCGGCCAGTCGTCTATCGCTGCACGAACGAGGTCCATGTCAATATCGGCGGCTGCCTTAATCAAGGATGCCTTGAGTGACTCCAAATTGGGATGAGGCTTTGAGCACGCCTTTTCCTCCAAGTGTTGGCATATCTTGTAATCTTACGGATTCAAATCTGGACTGGAGGAGGGCCAGTCTTCGTGCCGGATGAAGTTGATTTCACGCGCCGCCAGCCAGTCTTGTGTGCTCTTCGCTCTATGACCTGGCGCCGAATCTTGTTGGAATACCCAGTGCTTGTTATTGAACATGATATGAGAAACAGGTTCCACAAGGTTCGTCAGGACTATATTTTGATACACAACTGCATTCGTTTTTACACCTTTCTCACAAAAATGTACCTCTGTTAAGCCCCAATAAGAAACTCCCAACCATACCATGAGCGAGGATGGAAAATGACCTCGTTGGACACGCGGAATACGTTTGCTCGCTTCTTCACTACTGTGTGCGTACACCTTATCATTTTGTTTGTTGTAGCTCTCTTCTACGGTAAAAATTTTTTCATCCGAAAAAATAATTTCCCGATATTTTTTTCCCGCGTACCGCTTCAACAAAGCGCGGCATCTCTTCAGTCTCAGGTCCATTAGACGAACATTCAAACGATGTCCTGTTTTTCTTCGATATGCCCGAAGCCCTAAGTCTTCATTTAACACCCTTTTCACCGTGGTTCTGCTTAACCCCATCTAAAGGGCCAACAGTTTCTGCTTACGTTTGGGATTTCTTTGAATTCGCGCCTTCACAGCTTTTATCACTGCTGGAGTCCTAACAGACCGAGGGCGACCACTTCTTGACCTGTCATCTACACTAGAGTCTTCATTGTATCGTTTGATGGTACAATAAACGAATCTTTTGGTTATATTCAAATTTTTCAGTATGTCAAAAATTTGAATTGGCGCGTAACCGCAACGATGCAATGCAATAACTGCAACACGGTCTTCTTTAAGCGTCCACTCCATATTTAAAAATGAGTAAAATTCTAAAAAGTATACATTTTTATTTTCATGAACAATTCGAAATTCGAATTCAATTAACTTTTTTGTGGCCAGCATTCTAAAAGAAAAGTTTTTACTGTGTGACAATACTTATGACCTGACTAGGTATAATTCCCTGTCTCATTCTCTCACCGATCTCCTTCCGTTGCGCCCTCTCCCTCTCGCTGAGCCCGGTGGCGGCTCGTTCGTTCTCAGCTCGCATCTCAGCTACGAGCCTGGTGCGTTGTTCCTGGTATGTCACTTCTAGCTCTAGTATCTGCTTTTCTAATCTGGAACCAAAAACAGTTATTTATAAAGACATACGTATTAGGTATAAAGTCATACAAAATGATGTGATTATGCGTGACTTGTAATATCGCTGTAGAATTTGGACAGTTAAAAATATGTTGAACTCAAGGTAGCCTATTAAATGACCTCTCATTAAATATTAAAAGATGAAGCACAGGTAGTTTCAGCGATGTTCCAGCAAAATCCAACATATAAAGGGTGTCGCGCGAAAAGGTGTTTGTTTGTTGTATTGGTTTGTTGGTCTGTTTATTCCTCATTAAAGAAAAAATGGTAATATGGTTGATAATGATTTTGATATGGTGCTAGAATAAGGTATTGGGAATAACATAGGCTACTTTTACAACTTTTACCGCGCCGCGAGCATCCACTTAATCTAATAGAATATTTATTTCAAGTATACAACATTATCTACCTAGAGCTGGCCAGCTGTCGTTCCTTGACCAGCGCGGCTTCCTTCTCCCCCTCCAGCGTCCGCCGCAGCTCCTCCACCTCCTGCGCATGCTTGGCCTGGCTCCTCCCGAGCTGCTCCGCATGGTGCATCTTCAGGTCAGATACCTCCTTCTGTTGGCGCTCTGCCATCTCGCGGAGCTCGCCTTCTAAGCCTTTTACAGTGAGCTCCTGGAAGAAGAAGGTTTGGATAAAGATTTTGTGAGAAGTTTACATATTCCTTGTTAATATTTTATTCGATTTGAACAATAGTTTTTTAAGCGTGTACAAGCACATATTCCGAAGTATTAATAAATAGAGCATGGTAGGTATTTGGTGTAATAACTGAGCTCAATTATCTAAAAAGAAAACCGATATTTCGCAGTGATACCTATGTATCTACATAAGTATAATGCAGTAGTAGGTACCTACACTATTTTATAAAACTTTATACACAGGTGAAGGGGGATCATAATCTTCCTCTCCTTTCCGTCAGGCACAACACGTCTTTAATTGGATATGAGTAAAAAACTACTTGATATTTAGTTACCTTAATTTTCTCAGCCTTCTGTCTCACCCAGCGCTGCCTCGCTACCTGGTGGAAGTAACATGGCAACATAAAAACAACAAGCAATGAATGATTGCGAACATTTGTACAGGTTTTTGTTTATTTCATGTTTATGAGAAAGTAAATTAAATCTAATTTGTTTACTATCACCACATTAGCGTTCTCTTATTGGTCTGTGTGTACTACCCAAGATTTCCTTACTGAGGGTTGTGATCGTGACATCAGTTTTTTTCATCAATAACTTACGGTCATCCACCTGTTTCTTTGGCGTCGAATAGTGCATATCTAAGATGATAACTAAAACAGTGCTAGTACACATGTAAGGTAACAATCAGAGCAAATTTTGACTCCTAATGATAGGAAATCCAAATCCAAAACCCGAAGATAATTGGCACTCAAATATCGCAGTGGTACCTAAATACGAATACTTAGTATCTTTTGCAAGGAATTGTTTCCGAATCCCATCAATAAGATCGTGAAATGGTTTCCCAATGTGTGACACATTCTATTATTAGGTATTATTTGTGAGGTTATTTTTAACCGACTTCAAAAAAAAGAGGTTATCAAGTCTTCTGAACGGTTCTTTTTTTGTATGTTTCGCGATTACTCCGTCATTTTCTTCTTCTTCCTTCTGCAACACAGGTGTTAACCAAAGCAGAAGGCAGAGCCTTAATTTCTATGTACCTACCATGTAAAGTTTTAGCAAGCGAGTGTGGCTTAGCGGTACCAGTGTCTGCTTTTCATCCAGACGCACCCTGGTTCGAATCCGGCCCTACACCAATGACTTGTATTTTCAAGTTATGTGTGGATTTGCACTCGCTTAACGGTGAAGGAAAAACATCGTGAGGAAACCGACATGTTTGAGGACCACAATAAATATCCGAGGACATGTGTCTTCCGTGGAAGGACCTGGGCGCCCACCACGATGTATCTGCCTAAGAAAACTCCTTTAACGAATGAATTCTGCGGAGGAGTCACGACCCTCAGTCATGAGGAAATACGACTCGCAGAGAGACCATGTAACGTTTTTGCAATAAATATGTTTTATGTTTTTATTTTATTTATGAACAGATTTCAAAAATTCTTTTCCTACGTCCCACCTGTTGCGCGGCGGCCATCTTGTCGTGTTGGTTGCGCAGCTCCAGCTTGTAGCGCTCCTCCAGCGCCTGCGCAGCTCGCTTCCAGCGCTCCTCCAGCGAGCGCCGCTCGTCCACCAGCTGCTCGATGCGGTGGTTCAACGTCTTCTTGTCGTTGATCAGCTGGGAACAAGATGAACAGGTGTCAGGTAAGGACACAGTATTATTATTTTTATGCAAAATAGACTTATGCTTGACTACAAGTACTACAAATTACCTGTTGATAATCAATGTTGCGGTCTACGAAAAAATAGGGCAATGTAAAAAAGAGTCATCATCAACTAAGTTAAGATAGGTATAGATATTGCAATAAAAAGATTGTAAAATCGCCATTAGCTACATTACACCCTAGGTATAAGGTATATGTCTTTACTTTGTTCAATAAACTCCCCGCACACATTCAGTCTTTGAATAATGATAAGCAATTTTGCAATAGCGTCAAACAATTATTGTTAGATCAGACACTATACAGTTTTAAAGAATACTTTGAAAATGACTACAGTCAACTAGCAATTGATTCTAATCTTGCTTAGAAATTAAGTAATTAACTACTAGGTAAGGAGTGTGATGCCAAATTGTCATTTTAACCCCTATACAGCTAAAGTGTCAGTACCAAGATTTATTTAAGTTGACATATTGTATGATTACATACCTATTATTATGTTTGACATGATTTTAATAACAAAAATTTTCATTATTTTATTAATAAAACTAGACATATGTAACTTCTAAAATTTTATAAAAACTAAATGTTATAAATTCAATTTGACGAGATATTGTAATTTGTGTAGCATAATCTGTGATATTAGTACTTATACATATACCTATGTATGTTACAAGTTTACATTATCAATAAAGATTCTTTATCTTTTTATCTTTATCTTTACTGTATATAAGTATAGTCCTTTGTTTCTAAATGTGAATAGTGAATACTGAGTTGTTTGAACGTAATACCTCATTTACTCGTCGTTTTTATATTTATTCTATTAGGCATTAGGTGAGTAATAGGTAAGTACACGTTATGCAAAGTCGATGACATTTACTAAAACTAGGTAGATACGCTTAGTATAGTATTTCATAGTAACGGTACCTGGTCAATGAAGCTCTGGTGTCGCTTGATGGTCTCCTCGCACTCCTGCTTAACCTTGGTCACGTTGCGGATGGACTGACGCTCCAGGTTGCTCATCTTGTGCATCATCTGCAATTAATCACAGCTTTAGCTTTCTATATTAGACAGGCGACGAATTAGTTCTGCATGGGAGTAACGACCCTCGGTAATGAGGAATATAACTCCTCCTCATGAGTTAGGCATAGCCGGCATAAGTTACGTCAGAGGTATCTAGGGCTTTATGGAAATTCTCAACACCAGAGTCGGCCTCTCTCATTCGAACTAACTATTGAGAATGTAGGGACACCTAGTCGAAGGTGGTACTTGTGCTGAAATGGAACTGGCTCATAAATGAGGTTACCAGTAAATAAATAATTATTTAAATATTTCATATCATATCTCACAGCGCCATCTAGCCCCATACTAAGCTTACGCTTGTATATTGGTCACTAGATAACTGATATAACATATTACGTACTTTTTATTACCCAATGATAAGTGTTCAAGCCATACATACTTTGTACTCGCCTTAGCAAACTTAGTTTTAGTTGTACTAACCCTTATTAGTTTTATGTTTATAGTTTTTATTTTACTAACACACATCTGGATCTCTTGTTGTCCGAAATAAAAGCATTTTATTTTATTTATGTTATTTTATACCTGTTCCTTATGGTTGGTGAGACTCTCCTGCAGCAGAGCGATGCAGCACGACCTCTCCTCCAGCTGCAGTGATGACGTCACGAGGCGCTGCGCCAGCTCCGTCTGCGGCAGCTTCAGCAGCGCGTCCAGACTGGAACACAGTGTTAGAGTAGCAACTGTATCATGTCATACTTATAAAATATTATGAAAAAAAAAATAGTTGTTCTATAAATAATATTTGTGGAGCTGCGAAAAATGTATGACAAAGCGAAGAGTTCGGCTCAAGTTTATAGTTACTCAAGTATCATCACACCATACTAATATTATAAAGGCAAAAGTTTGTAAGTGGGTGAAAGTGTTTTTTCCTTGTTCATAGAAACATACCTCGGTATATTCTGTGGGGTGGTACTCGTTACCACCGACAGAGCATCGTTGGCACTCTGTTCTACTTTCTCCAAGAACTGGAATATTTCCCTGCAAAATAAAATTCTTTTTAGTGACTGAAATATCAACACTTTAAAATGTGATAGCCAAACAATTGAATTCTCACATGAAGTTATCTTTAGGTGTTGCGTTCCTATCTTCTTCCTTGTTTTCAGTTGGATTTGATTCAGACGCTGTGGTCGCTGAAATCACAGGATTGTCTCCATAGCTCTCGATTTCTTTCAACATGGAGTAAATATCCAGAACTGTCGAGTTTGAATTCAGCTCCTTAGCTTTGATTTCTTTCTCAACATTAGATCGAGGAGAGGGTGATCTTTGAATTTCCACTCTATTCACACTAGAACTAGGTTCATTTAGATTTGGTTCCGCTTGGGGTTGTTCTTCAGGTTCGTTTTCTATTTCTATAACCCGTGGTGACGGTGCCGCGAGAGACATCCAAGAGTCTATATCTTTGTCGTTGGTGACGCCGTCGAGTCTAGCGCTCAGTGGTGGACGGATTGTGAACATGTTCTTTTGAGTCGGATTCCTAATATTCACTTGTGTGTTACTCTTCATGATGCCTTTGGGAGTTTTGTTGTTCCAATCTTGGCGATACCTCGACTGTACGTTTTCGAATTTAGCTGGCACATTGTTTACTTTCTTCTGATTAGTCTTTTGCAGGAAATCGGTGACATCTCCTTCCTTTACTTTCAAGTAGTTTTGGATTAACTCTTTGGTAGATATCTTGGATATGTCCCTCCTTTGTTTCATTTCAAAGGATGTTTTGTTGTTGGTGTGTTCAGTGGGAGTGCTTTCTGGAGAGTTATTGGTGCTCTCTTTCTTACTGTCAGTGAAATTGCTAGAGTTGTCTTCGAACATCTTGTCAATGTTTAAAGGAGTTGGCGATATAGGATCAGTTTTAATGTCTTTCAGTGTAAGCTCGTGCAGACTGTTTATAGCTTCTAGCTCTTTTTTATAATCTTCAATTACTTTGGAAGTGTATGCTTTGGTGGTGCTGTTCTTTAGGTAAGATGGATACTCCAATTCTGTGCCATTAACAGGTTTCGCTTCTGCGTTAACTTCACTCGGCCCAGGATAGTTTTCTACGCCCTTGGTTGGAGAGTTATTTGGAGGTAGTGCTATATGACCTTCTTTCTGTAAGAAAAAGTCTTTGTAGAGCAAACGGCTGTGATTTAATGGTTCTGCCCACTGCTCCTTTTTATCCATGGGATACGTTTTGTACCCTTGTCCGTTGCTACTAGTCGATGCACTATCTAAGCTCTTTGGCTGATCTTCTATGTTCGTGTGAGATACAGATTTCTGTATCAAAGAAGTGCTTGGAAGGGAATAATTGTGTTTGTACGGTCTTTCATCATTTGGCCCACTATCTGGGTAACCAGAGTCTTTGGATGACGTATCAGTATGTATGGCAGTACTTGACAGTTTTGATTTGAAGTGGTCGATCGAGTTTGATCTGAAATCGTCGTAAAAGCTCGTGTAAGTTCGTGGCTCACACATAAAGGTGTGATTTAGCACTTTAGGATCTACGACATATGACTGAGCTCTGAGATTATCACCGTCATTCTTTGGTTTGGGATCATCAAGGGAAATTTCGGGAGAAATACTATTATGAGATGGGGCGCTATCTATGTCTTGAGTAGACTCTTCTTCCACCAACGACAGTTGTTGCTTGGTCACGGTGAGACGTCGCGAATATGTGTCTATTGCTTGTTCTACTTCATCTTGAATGTTATATCCAAAAGACACTCTTCCCAGCAGCGACTCATCATCCTCTCGCCTCTCGCTATCAAGTGGTATAAAGTAAGACTCGTAAGGCCGAGTTTTCATGGTTGGAGAGAAACTCCTTTCATTGAACATATTTTTATTCCGTTGTGGCGAGGGAGACCTCTGCTTCTCCGTTATTTTAACCTCCATGTTGTATTCATTGTTCGCATCTTCTTTTATGGGAGTTTCCATAGGTTTCCTGTTCTTCTTGGCTATGTTGCGGTATTTTATAAAGTTTTTAGAGTTTGTGTTCTTTGGTTTGGGGCTGATTTGTGCTTTGGCTTTGATTTTAGTGCCTAGACTGATGAATGTGTCTTCGGAGCCATAGTCTGATGCATTACTGCAGAGGTCCTTGTCTTTCCTGTGTGAGGTGTGCTCGGGAGATTTTCTGTCTCCAAGTAGTTCTGCTGTAGGTGGCAGCACTTTCACAGTTATTGCTGCTTCTGGGGAATCTGAAAATTTTAAAATAATACAAATGAAAGGTGTATTGTAAGTTTTGACTCCCAAGAAATAGAATTGAAATCAAGTTGGGAATGCCATAGCTGCAGTCAAACAACAAAAAGACTTGGGGGTTACCATCTCAGAAGATCTTAAATGGGTAGATTGCATCAATATAATTGTTAAGAAGGCTAATTCTTTTATATATGTAATCCGTAAATCATTCCCTACTATGACTATTGACCTATTCATAAAGATATACATGACCTACATCAGGCCACTATTAGAGTATGGGTTCCAAGTCTAGAGCCCATATTTCCGGAAGGACATTAATCTCCTTGAAAGTGTCCAAAGAAGAGCGACCAGGATGCCATTAGCCTTACGCCGCAAAACCTATGAGCAAAGACTGGAAATCTTGCGGTTTACCACTCTTGAAGAAAGGCGACTAGGCGGAGACCTTATAAACTTTTGAACGGACTATACAACCTCCCGGATACATCAAATTGGTTTATACGGATTAATCGTTGTGATCATAGCAGGGGACACAACCAGACAATCAAGCGATGCTCTGCCAAAACTAACACAGGTTACCACATACTCAGTAACAGAGTGGTTCATAACTGGAACAGGTTGCCAAAAGAGGTGGTCAGTGCAACATCTGTAAACAACTTTAAGAACCGGCTTGATGACTGGTTACATAAAACCAAAAAATCTCTTGTTAACTTGTGATCGTTGCACCAGTGGACTGTATAATTTTTGAACTTTGTGTGGACTATATAAAACAATTTTGACACAGTGTGATATGGGCACATCAGCAATTTACTGCTCGCCCATTATTCAAATAAATAAATAATTAATTCATTATTTGCATAATCAAATTATGACACAAACTACAAACAAGACAGCACAACTAAATACATTTATTTTTTCATTGACACTACCTAAAATATAAATAATTTAAATAAAATATGTTAAATCAAATACTTACCCCATCTGGTTAATAAATAATATATTTTGCTTATGTATTAAATCAGTCAGTTTAAAAAATAGGTGGATACTTACTGTTATAAGACTCAAGTAGCTCTGCACTGAATGCCTTGAGAAGGCTCCTGGTACTCGATGCTCGGTCCTTGGTATCTGCTGAGAATGGTCTTTTAAATCTCTCCGGGATTTCCTACAATGAAAAAGGAAAAAAATAACACAATATATTATACAGCTTTAGCTTTCAAGTTCTAAGTTACACTTAAAATAAATAGGTAGGTAAGTAACTAAATCTAAGCTACACTATACTTCATACTGCAATAAATAAATAATATTTATATTTACAGCTGCAATGTCAAGACATGTTCATGTATCACTGCTCATGATTGCATCCTATCAAATTAACATTAATTTTCTTTTTCAAAAATGTAAGTATTTTTCTAACAACAACAGTCCTGTTATAGTATAAATACAACAAGATTAATAATCATATAATACACACCAACTACCTATCTAGTCAAAAATATATTTCAATATATAATTTAAAATAATCTTCTGAGATATATGAGAACTTCAGTAGGGAAAAGTTACACAACTAAGGGACATATCTTATTGCTAAGCAACTGGACTCAAGTATAACAAGTTGTAAAGCAGAGTATTACGGAATTGGCTCGCCGATTCAATGAGCAATAGGATGTAAATTTATGATAATGCAAATCGAAATTCAAGCCATTATAGATTGATAGCTTGGCTGGGCTAATCACGCAACAAACATGAAATATTGCCGGCATAACTTACCGGTGTGTTAAGTGCAACATAACTCAACAAATTGCTGAAATTGTAAAACAACAAAAAGTATTTACCGGTGTGATGCAAGAATTTTGTAACGCCGATCGTGGTCTGTTTCTGATAAGTTTCCTATCGTCTTTTTTCTTGTTCCGGTACGACAGATTCACAGGGGAACCCAGAAGACGAAGGTTATTGTTTTCTTTAGACATTTCACACACATTACAGCCAAATAATAGCAAAATTTGGGACTTGTGAAATAAAATGCACGTTAACTTGACGTTGACAGCAGTTTGTTTGTTGTCAAGGAGTTCGTTGCTAAGCAACGGGATTGTCAAATTACATACTTTTAAATTATAAATCTTTCTCTCTCATAAAATTTAGGCACAAAACATTTAAGATATTTGTTAACTATTTGTTTATAGAAGTGTAAAATGCATTTGTCTGTACTTTGTTTCTGTGTTAAAAAAAATATATTCAAGTATAGACTAATACTTCCGCTTATAAAATAATGTTGCACTATACAAAAAAACTACCAAAATGGTAGTTTTTCTCTAGAAACAATATTCACTATAGCAAAACCGAAACGCACGTTGACGTCATCGATAAAAATACAAGAGGTGGTTCATGTATCACCGCACGAAAACTCGCAAGCTGCGCCTTCGGTAGTGTTCGACGAACTTCCAGCCGAGTCCTTGAAAATTTATTTCGATCGCTCCGCATTTCGCCTGTAGAGGCGTAGTAAAGCTTTTGACGTGTTATAACCCGGTGCAATTAGTGTTGTTTTTGTGACTAGTGACTACTAAATTTATTCAAAATGTTCAGTGGAATCGCAGGTAAGAAATGCAAATTAAGTTCTTTCATTTAAATTATTATATTGAGTTACGTATTTTATGAAATTATCCTTAATTAATTAAATATTTACTGACTTCTAAAAGTTACTACGAATAAATAGTTTTATGTATAGCAGGGAATAGCACAAACAAATTAAAATGCAACACAAAAGTTTAGTCCATTGGCTTTTTCCATTTAAATGTTCAATCTGGATCTACAATTTTAATTATATACGTATTATTTATGTACCTATATAGACCATGTTGTACATAATAAGTATGTAGTGCATGAATTTTAATAGCTCATTGTTTTAAATTTTGGAGTAGTAAACCTTACTTAATTAACCTACCTAGTTAGTTCACATAAATAATCATTTTTGTAGCTAGTGACTCGTACACATTTTTAATTAAATTAATTTACAATTTAGCTTTTACGTACATTAAATTATTAAAGACACTGACTTATATCGCCAACTTTTTTTAAACCATAAAACTCGCAAACTTTTTACCATAGTACCTTATCCATAATTTGCTATCTTATTATTGGGTATTTTTTTATCAATAGCAACTCTCGTACTTTTCGGAAAATACCCACAAAGAGTATTTTTATTTAGTATGCACACAAAACCAAACCAAAGTATCGACAGAAGCATATCATTATACCTAAGTGATTAAAATTTTAGCCTTTAAATAAAATAAATACATCCGGAACATTGCACACAGCGCCATCTAGTCCCACACTAAGCAAACACTTATATACTTTTCTTTTGTAAATACACAAGTACTTATCTCAAATGTTCAATAACTATTTTAATTATTTATCAATCATTAGCATGATGTACCAGCTACATAAATACGTGACCTTTATCGACTATTGCACTTTCGTCTCGGTCTAAAGTATGACTAGGTATAAACAAAGTCAAACTGAACCATTTTAATTGTTATCACACGTTTATGACCACTAATGTCTCGTGTAGACTCAGCGTGAAGATAACGTGCATTCCAAAGGTCCCTTGATCACTTCTAATGTTTATTTATAGGTACTTAATATGGACGTTGATAAAAATGAATTGATATATTCCCATTTTATGAAAAATCAGTAAAAAATTTTGAAGTAAGTAACATAATTTCATGCATATTCAAAAGTTACTGGCAATTTGTGAAAATAACTACATTTACATGTATCGTTACAAACCAATGTTGTTTATTTAACTTTAGATCTCGTAGAATAGACGCAGTAGCCGAAATATTGATCATATTGTATTGTATTGGGTTAATATTCATACCTACTATACGTACCATGCTTCTCAACTGCGCACTTTCGGTCTCCACCATAGATCGGTATTCACATGGCATGTGTCCATTCAACAAAGTAGTTTTACCAATCTAGAGTGGTCACGTACATGTTTAGAATGGAGCCAAGAACATCCATCGAGATTGCGTAATGGCTATTTGCAGTCGGCACGGTGGGTCAATAACTGAATGTATTTGCGGAAACATGTTGTTGATACTTCACATTCATACCTGTAGATACTACTAAATAGTTAATGCTCTTTTACGTCATATATCAAATCACGCGCAAAAAGAATAATAGATATTGTTGAAATTGGGTCGAGGGAGGGAAAGAAGATCAAAACTAGGTCAATCTCAGGAGAGGGTCGTAAAGTAATGCGTAGTATCCATCCCGCATCGCAGACAATCGAGGTAGAAAATTGACAATGTTGTCCTAATTTTCACAAAAGAGTATTCTAGGTACTAAGAATACTGAAAAATCTTACTCATCATACTCGTAGGAACTTAAATTTTCAATTTTAACGTTAAGGTTTTTGGCTCAACCAAATTACTTCCTATCCCGTTTCTTTGTCAGTCAGCAATTTAAGAGGACAATGACTTATCTCTTGCTATCTATTGGCTAGTGAGCTAGCTTAACCTGGAAGCCATCCAAATAGGTCTCTAGATCTGTATCAAGTCACGAGTGACGAATTTCCGGGCACAAGGGTCGTTATTCTTTTAGGTGCAGGTAATTTTCCTTTGAATTTTAATATTAATATTTTTCTTAATATTTCAGGACATATCACACAGCGCCATCTAGCCCCATACTAAGCTTACGCTTGTATCATGGGTACTAGATAACGGATATAATACATATATACTTTTCTTTTGTAAATACATACTTATTATACATAGAAACGACCAGACTCAACACAAGTAATTACAAATTTTAATATTCATAATTACTTGTGTTATGCGGGAATCGAACCCGCACCCCTAGATTAGAAGGCAGAGCCACTACCAACTAAGCTAACGGAGCAGTCAAATTTTAAGAATTAGACCAAAAGCAAAGTCATGCTGCATTTTGTGGAAATTTCTTCGAACTTGTGCCAAGAAATACAACGTTGTTTTTCATTGGTTATATTATATAGATGCTAAATACTGTGTAGTTTACATTATATTATGTAGTTTATAGTTGGAAATGGCCATTTTGATTGTTTTTGTACTTCAAATTGTTTTCGGGAAAGAGTCTCACTACAAGCTCATGCATATCAGGGTTTGCGCTGCCTATGATACAATGGAAAAAAGGTATCTGTAGGAAAAATAGCTATTAGCATATTGATTTTCACGCTCATATTCATATGCTATGGTATGAATAGTGCGCGTGTACCGCACCATATGCCGGTACTCTAGCTAAGGTCAGGGGCGACCCAACGAGCTGAGTAGAGCGAATACGTACACCATGAATCATTCCTACGTGTTCGAATAAAAGCGAGCGGTCTAATGTGTGCGCTGCTTGTTGCCAGATTATTTTGATTGTGGTACAAAAATAAATAGGGAACATTACATTGCACCTACAAATTGATTAGGTACCTCAAAATTATTATGCTTAGGTGCTACTCTTGCAAAATATATGTAAAAGAATATAAACAAGCTCTGTTTTCTACATTATCATCTTATTGGAATTGTAGAACAGAACTATTCCACCGGTTTGTCTATTTATAGAAAAAACTTGTTCCAATGGGCTTAGTCTGCGTATAACAGAAAACTTAGTCGTTCTCATATTTTTTGTATCTAAAATATCAAAAGATTATTCTTTTGAGCTTCCGAAACTCCGAAGTTCCGAACCGGTCTACCATAAACAAACGTTTTCAGGCAGGGTATAAGTCATTGTAATATAATTTACTAACTACCTACGCTCATTTGTGATATTTTTAATACATTACGCTGCCCTAGAATTAGCTATCGGACAGAATAAAAACGAAAACTCGGGACCTACCTAATTAGCGACCAAACAAAGCATATAACCTACAAAGGGACAAAATCAACTTAGAGCTAAACAATGGCGAAGTGAACACGCGCGCCGCCGCCGTGAGACCTCTGTCTGCACGCGATGACATCACCAAGGCCGCCCGGTGTCTACTCTACATCATCGCTACTCTATGTATTTGTATGCCCATCTCTTTCCTACTCAACCATACCCTACGCGAAAGAATGCGATAGACGTTACAAATTGCGTAAACAAGATTTTGTTTTTCTTCAGAGATATTTTTATGGTGGTTTGGTTTTGGTGAAACGCAGGAATTCTACCGTTTTCTTAACCTTCAGAAGGGCGCTTCAGCAAACGGTCCATAAAATTTTATAGGTGTGACGCCATGGTTGAAGTTTTCCTTTCAATTTTATACTGTTTGTAAACATTGGACAGTAAATTTTAATCAGATTAGCTAAATGGCAATCGTTTCTTTTACAACATTAGAAAATTTAATTACAAATATCTTTAGTAAGTACATTTTATAAAAAAATTGCACATAATATGACAATCGGCATATGGTATCGTTCCTAGGATAACTAATGTATTAATCAATATCTAACAGGTGTAAACGATCCCAGGTGCTTTGTTGTTCCAACCTTGCGGCAAGCCACAACACGAGGCATATTGTATATCAATATCAAGTAAGAACAAAAGCACTAGAACTTTATTAGTCCTGACACATTTTCATTAGTCACTATGTTCTTTATGGTTAATTATAGAAATTA
Source organism: Macaria liturata (assembly GCA_964023185.1). Lineage (NCBI taxonomy): Eukaryota > Metazoa > Arthropoda > Insecta > Lepidoptera > Geometridae > Macaria > Macaria liturata. The sequence goes on along the minus strand of OZ026817.1, from coordinate 10,988,586 downwards.
GACAAATCTTTTCAGTTTAGTAATTAAATCGTGTTTCTTGCTTTCTTTATTTATAAATATTGAATAACTCAGTAAATTATTCAATATTTATAATAACAAACCCTTACGAACACACCGATATATAATATACCTTACCATCTAAAAAATAATTGCCACCTTATATGTAGGTATAGTCAGATTATGGATCTATTGACACTTGTAAGTGTAGTATAGGTTTCCTTGAAGACAACTGTTAGTTAATATATATAAGCCTTTATATACCTAATGATAAATCGTCTGTAAAATCTACAAATATATTTTTGCATAGTTTTCCTTCGAGCTAGGTAATCACGTCTACTAGCAGCGATGACATCACGGGCGTCGGGCAGTAGTGTGATGTCATGGCAATCACGCTCACTACCGCCGTGCTGGTTGCCGGATATTTGTCTCAATTACGCCCGCGGAGCCATCCAACTCCTCGGAGGAATCTTGTAAATAGCACCACGATCTGTGATAATGATGGATGACGAATGACGCGGTGTGGTTGGTCCATGATTTATCACTCGATAAACAATTCTGCCGTTATCGGAAATTATGTAAGTTCATGAATGGAATGAATAACTTGATTAAAAAAGCTGTAAAATTCTATGGGGCAAATTGATAACTTTACTACACAAGTCAACAAAAAATAATTTCGTGATAAACTCAGAAAATCTAAACATAAATACAGCGTAGTAAAGTTAGAGTTTATTACTAATCTGATCACTTTAACAATTAGTGGCATTCCAAACGCTAGATAAAATTTGACCCCACCGTTTGACCTGTTCCATACCTACATACGTTTTCAAGGTGAAAATGTAAATTTATATCTATTCGTGTGTTAGTTGCATTAGGTTTCTCTGGTAATTTCAATTAATTTTCATGAAAAGGTCATTCTTGTAATCTATCAAGTACTTATTTATATAGTTTTAATTCAAGTTTATGACGTATGATATATTTCATTAGAGATTATTGAGAGTACCTAATAATAAAAATTTATACTGGTTGTTTTACCCTTTTTCACCCTTACAAAATAAACTCCTATTTTTTTTCAGTTGTACCCTGGGGGTACAAAAACTAGTGTTCAAAAAGTGTTTTTTGTGACTGGTCACCTGTTGGTACTAGGTCACTAGTTCCGCAGTGCTAATAAAACTTTCTAGCACCGACCGATCAATAGCTGTATCTAGACTTCAGGGCGTAGGTTGAAACCTAGACTTGCAGGCGGCTAATATAGCTTTATTACCTACTTTACTAGGAATTGAACTTGCGTGTTGAGAATTACATGTGGGACATTCCATATTCATGAAAACTGTGTCAGTTACATCAAACACAGTTCTGTTCATCATAGAATATGGAATGTAGATATAATGATAAGGTTTTATTGGTTTCAGCCGTTTGTTTCATAGCCACTTGACCTATTTAAGGCACACGGGATTCTACTGCCTAATTTTTATAGATAGGTTATTTGCTCATATTTTTTGTATAAATTATTTTTATATAAGTAGGTACCACATGATAAACATGCACCGAGCACTAACATGTACTGTCCTATTTTTATAATGGAGCGTTATTATTATAGACGATCAGTCTGTAAGTATTACGAAACAAGTGGTCACTGCGAGCAATGATCCCGAGTTCCCTGTCCCCATTCTCGATAAACGATCATTGAACACTTCCCATCTCTAATCTCTATTCTCGTACAGCCAAATTTTTTGAACGATTTTAATTTAGAAATGTTTGCTACCAATTTGGCAACATTTTTCTACCGGAAATAGTGAGGCTACCGAAATTATGCAGCCATAATACGAGTATCAAAAGTTTTCGGACAATTTTATTCTTTTTAACTTTCAACAAAATATATTATTTATTATACCTCATATTTATGAAGCTACTAAATGCACACACATGTTACATTATACCACCAGATATTTAGTACTATTAGTAGCTAGTAGACACTAATAATCCACCTACGTAGACATAGAAATATCATTATCCGTAGAAATCTAACTTTGTCATTTAGATGAAGCATGATCATTTAAGAAGTGATTATATTTATCGTAGTTCTATTAATGTAGTCACCAATTTCCTTTATTAGTATTTAAACTATATCTATTTTATTTTATTTACATTGGAATATTTGTATTTCCATGCTACCCGATAGACAAGAACCTTGGTGAGTTCTGAATAAAATGTTGCCCACAATGTTTCTTGTGTCATGTCCCGCAATAAAACAATATTCATCTCAATTTATCCATTCAATGTCGTAGAGTAATTTTGTCTCATATTTCTGTGATGTAGATATTATTTATTTTTATAAGCTGTGTTTATTACAGACTTTATTGAAATGTTAATTTACCAAATAGGTATATGTTTCATGTGTATCACATTTTGTTTGTTTGGTCTCGTCTAACAATTATATCGTTAATAGTTTAAAAAATTATACACTGCTACGTATGAATAAAATATATAATCATAAAACTGGTCGATAAAACTAGAACCAGTTCTAGGAAAAAATAATAGCCATTCTGTCTATGGTAGTAGAATATCGATTTTTTTGTACTTCCTAACATATTCATTTTAATGTCAATTATGAACTCGCCCATGGGTAGTTTTATAGATGCGTTACTTTGAGCGGACTATAAAACAATCTATACCTATTCAACTACCTACTCATTTATATTATTATATTCGAAGCAATTCACGATGTGCGATTTGATCCATAAGTTAAAGATTGTATCAAGTATATGAAATAAAATAATATGTATAGTATACGTATTTCGTCCATTACCATAATGTTTTGTGACGATGTTAAGTCATCGGCAAGATATTATTGTCATTAAACTTTATTAGGCAACTGTCGTTCGAACAATAATGACGAATGTTATTACATCTCCACAGAGCGTAGGAAAATAAACACATAAAATTTCCATAATACCCTTAATTTATATCGGTCTTATACAGACTTTAGAGTTAGGTGTACTCAATTACAATTCATCAAAACAACCGAACTTATAAGTATTGTTAAAACTTAAATTTAATACTCATGTCGTTATCAAGTATGGTATTTAATTCTTTAAATACATACCAATATCATTAAATAAACCAAACCACGTAATTATTATTCTCTTCAACAACCACGTATTAATGTTAATTAATGTACTTTAGGAGCTTTCAAAAGCATCGGAGAGAAGACGGCGTCTCTGTTCGAGCGCAAGAAGAAGGATGTAGAGCAGGTGGCTGCTGAGAAGGTGCAGGAAGCAGCTCACGTGGTGGAGGACCAGGTCAAGAAGGTGGGAGAGGTCGTGGGAGGGGCTCAGCAGGGCGCTTCCAACGCAGCTAGCTCAGGTCAGTCAGATATCATTGAATTTGTTTGCATAAATCTAGTGCAAAGCCAGAATACTGCAAACAATGAATCATTTGAAATTGAGATGTACCTAGCTAAAATTCAAATGGCTATACCTAATTAATTTTGACTCATAAGTTAAATTTTTATCTCAAAGATAACCCATTTTAATAAAACAAAAAACTTGTAACTGGATACTTGATTTATACATTACTAGCTGTGCCTGCGACTTCGTCCGCGTGGAATAGTTAATTTGGGCATCATATTTATTTATGCAAACAACCTCTTCAGCTTTATAAATTATAGCTGTTACCCACGACTTGAACCGTTTTCGCAGCGCACGCAACGGAAGCCCTCAAAGATGAATAATTTTCCCCGTTTTTTCCACATTTTCCATTGTTTCTTCGCTCCTATTAGTTGCAGCGTGATGTTATATAGCCTAAAGCCTTCCTCAATAAATGGTCTATTCAACACAAAAAGAATTTTTCAATTCGCACCAGTAGTTCCTGAGATTAGCGCGTTCAAACCAACAAACAAACTCTTCAGCTTTATAATATTAGTATAGATTTATACATTATAAAACATAAGAAAAACAATTATACCCGCCGGTCCCAACGGAAGACCAGCGCTGGATGCTTGCATCCAGTATATTATGCTGAGTTGGGGCCGGATTGTGAATGAAACATCTTATATTGTACTCTTGTTTTTTTATTATGTGTCTATTTTTATGTTACAATAAATTTATTTTATTCTTATTCATTTTTATTCAATCATGTTTTGCTCTTCCAGCGGAGGCTGCCAAGCACTCAGCCATCGACGCGCTAGACAAGGAGCTGTCGAAGGTGTCCCTGGCAGCCGGCGAGGCAGCAGACGCAGCCAACAAGGCGGTGGCTGACGGCAAGAAGGCTATCGACACCACTAAAGGTAAGAATAACAACCACGGAGTACTTCAAGGAGCTCTACTGGGATTCAGGTATTTCTATTGCCAGCAAAAGACTGTCTAGTCATACATTTGTATATTATTTACTGAAAGCTTTTGCAGATTTGTCGATTTGATATCCTCAATTATCTAAACTTGTTGCTTTCTTTTTTACTACTGATAATTAAAAGTATGTAGAGTTATGCAAAACACCTAATTATACGTACAATAAAAGTTACTAGTAGAAACAGCGTAGTTAGATTTTCTTTGGTCTTTCCTATGTCTGCTTGTTTTGTTGTTTGTTTTGTAGCAATTATTTAATTTGCTATGTTTGATCCCTCTGCACTAGATACTCTGGCAACCACAGTAGACAACACAAAGAAAGCAGCCGAATCAGCGTACAACACAACGAAAAGTAAGTAGATACTATAGGTAACAATGTTTAGAATATTTTTGGAATAATTTGCTGTATAGTAAGGAAGATTTTACGGTGAACAGAGAAATAATTTAATTACAATATCAACAATAAACGTGGTTTTAGAAAAGGGTGATGGAAAAGACAATGGACACAGTAAAGCTAGCGTAGGTGACGGGATGGGTGAAAAAGTAGTATTTAAATTTCCTTTAATCTTAAGAATATGGGATTGGGTAGTTTAAAATTATGGTTTTGCACAAATTGTAGATACAGTCAGTAGCACGATTGATAGCACGATGACTGCAGCTCAGTCTGCTGTGGACACTGGAAAAAGTTACGCCAACTCTGCTAAAGGTAACATACAAGTATTTTTACTTACTCTATATACTAATATCTTTCCTTTTCTTACTTTCCCTCTTTGCTGTTTTATATTATATCAAATATTTTATAGATACTGTAGCTAGCGGAATCAAAAGTACAGTAGACACAACACAAAAAGCAACGCAATCTGCGATCGCTACCGGTCAGTCTTACGCTACGAGTGCAAAAGGTAACGTGGCATTGTAACGAGCTCACTTTAATAATTTAGATCGAAATAATCACCAGTCTTATTTATTTTTAGATTCAGTAGCTAGCACTGTTCAAAGCACAGTAGATGCTACCCAAAAGACTGCGCAGTCTGCACTTGATTCTGGCAAATCATATGTTGATGCTAGCAAGTCTTATGCAGCATCTGCCAAAGGTAGGATATAAACGCGGCTTGAGATTTTTCTCTCTTTATTTTTTTAATTTGTTTATTATTTTGTAGATACAATCGCAAGTACTGTTTCAAGCACTGTAGATGGCACTAAAAATTTGGCGCATTCTGCTGTTGAAACCACACAAAAGACTGCTCAGTCTGCTTTAGATACTGGCAAGTCGTATGTTGATACTGGAAAATCGTATGCTTCATCTGCCAAAGGTAATCACTTCGTAAATTCGTGTATAATCATTATTTTAGTATGGGGGACGTAAAAATATTTTTTAATTGCGATAATTTTACGTTTTTGTAGACACATTAGCCAGCACTGTTTCGGGCACTGTAGATGGCACTAAGAATTTGGCTCACTCTGCTGTAGAAACCACACAAAAAACTGCTCAGTCTGCCCTAGACACAGGCAAATCTTATGCAGCATCTGCTAAAGGTAAACAAAGAAACGAAAGTAGAATATCATATGTCGGCTGAGGTAGTTTACTATTTTATATCATTTTATAGATACGGTAGCAAGCACGGTTACAAACACTGTTGAAGGCACTAAAAATGCGGCACAATCCGCAGTTGACACGTCCAAAGCTTATGTTGATAGCGCAAAAGGTATTTTAATTTTATTTCTTATAATTTTTGTGTTTTTTTTTGTTGTTTCTAAGCAAGCTCTATATCGATGTTGTGAGTGATTTTTGTTTTATGTTTTCCTAACCAATGCTAGATACTGCTCAACATACGATACAATCAGCTTTGAACGCAGCATATTCAGCTTTCGATGTTGGCAAATTGTATGTAGAGAGTGCCAAAGGTACGTTGTTTTTTTATTATTATTTTGCTTTTATTTGTTTATATTTGTGAGATATTCTTATCATTTATTTATTTCATTACATATATAAAATTTTATTCTCGTAGATACGGTTGCATCCACAGTAGATAGCACAAAAAAATCTGCACAAAGTACAATTGAAACTGGAAAGTCTTACGTTGGTTCAGCTAAAGGTAAATAATTAGAAGTATGAATGCGGTTAATTTTACTAAAGATCGTTTGTTAAGTCGTTTTCGTGTTGGTATATTGAAATTACTCTAACCAGAAATAATCATTTTAGATTCTATTCAGAGCACAATCCAAAGCACAGTTGACACAACAAAAACAGCGGCACAGTCCGCTATCGACACAAGCGTAACTTACGCAGCCTCTGCCAAAGGTAAAAATCACATATTTTGCGTCTCATCCATCTAACATAAAATTCTGTAAACAAACCGATCTATGGTGCGAAAATAGCTTAATTAGGAAACAATGTGATATCATAATTTACACATACATGTCACCTGAAACAGCCTTCAGCGAGCCTATATATAACACTGAAATCCTCCGCCCGGGATCATATCAAGATTGATAACGGCCGTGAACATGTCAGGTGAACGAAAAATATTCTTGTGTAGTGATATAAAGTGCTTTAATTATTTTTTTTCAAATCATTGTTCTTGGATATCTGGCTTTTAAAAATGGTTTTTATTTGTTTTCTGTAGTTGGTCTTATTTGAATGTTCTTGTTTCTGTAGATTCAGCTTCAAGTGCCACTCAGGCTACAGTAGATGCCACTAAGAGTGTTGCATCCTCAGTTGTAGACAAAGGTTCTTCGTTACTTGGTAGTGCGAAAGGTAACGTTTCTATTTAGTTTTGAGCAAATAAATGAAGAAATTATTGAACTAATCCTTATATGTTCTAAATTGATTAAAAAATTAAATAAAGAGCGCAGTTTAAAATATTACTCTAGAAAATCCATATTCATATTCATATATTTTCATAAAACCAATTTACACGTCAAATTAAAATAAAATACATATTGTATAGTCTTATGTCCTATGAATAACTTAGGTTTATCTAAGTTACAAAAACATTATAAGTATGTATAATATATATAGGTACATCAAGTAAAAACATACTTATATTTTCAATCTGAAGACATAGATCAATTAATCAATCCAGTAGTCATCCATTTGTGCCTAACATATTTTTTGTTGCTCCAGACACCGTTTCAAACACTGTTCACGCTACCGTAGATACCACCAAAAATGTTGCGGCATCTGCTGTAGAGAAAGGATCACAAATCATTGGTAGTGCTAAAGGTAGTTATCACTGTGCTAAACGATCTTCATGATCATACCAGTGTTGTTATATAACCTTGTTAACTAATAAATCACTGTCCATTTAGACACCGTAGCAAACACAGTACATGCCACAGTCGATACCACCAAAAATGTGGCAGCATCGGCTATAGAGAAAGGCACAACGCTTGTTGGCACTGCTAAAGGTAGATTTTACAATATTTTTTGTTTCATTTCATCATCCAAGTCATATGTTAACTAATTTTATGTATTTTAGACACTGTAGCAAGCACTGTTCACGCTACCGTAGACACAACAAAGAATGTAGCTGCTTCTGCTATTGAAAAAGGCTCACATGCTTTCGGTAGTGCAAAATGTAGTCAGCGATTTAATTTGAATATATTTATTATACAAATTGGCTAATATATTTTAAACGTCATTGTTTTATCATTCAGAGACAGTTTCCAATACAGTTCACGCCACTGTAGACACAACAAAGAACGTAGCTGCGTCGGCCGTAGATAAGGGCACAACTCTTATTGGTACTGCTAAAGGTAGATTACCTTACCTACCGAGAGCATTTTAATATACATAGATCACGTCATCTTCATTGTAATTTATTTTATGTTTCATTTTTAGACACTGTTGCAAACACAGTTAGTGCCTCTGTAGACACAACTAAAAATGCGGCTGCTTCTGCAGTTGACAAAAGTGCCTCATTGATTGGCAGTGCTAAAGGTAGAGCGCGATACTCTTTGACGGAAAGAAACCGATAGTTTTATGATAGAATTGCCTATAATAAACAATTAACGTGGTGCTAACTAATATGGTACCTCTAAGATAACAAAAACAAAACAATGTCTGATTCTTTCCGTTTAGTCTCTCATTTTGTGTTGTTTTAGATTCGTGTCCAGTTTTATTTCACCTCGCATTACATTTTTAGATAGTGTTGCTAGCGCTGCACATGCCACAGTAGATACCACCAAAAGTGTTGCATCATCAGCCTTCGACAAAGGCAGTTCTCTGATTGGAAGTACCAAAGGTATACAATAAAAAATAAGTACCATCAATGTATGATTGTGCTCTATCAATCTAGTAAACTAACAAAGTGACTAATGCCAAGCTATTCATTACTCCTACATAAGAACTTCTTTATTATTATTTTTCATATTCAAAGAATATTGCGATCTATTTTAGACGCTGTATTTGGAACTGTAGACGCGTCGAAAGACGCCGCAGCGAGTTCTGCTGAGAAAACTAGCTCTTTCGTAGAATCTGCTAAAGGTACACTGCACATTTTATAATTTACCAATTAATATTTATTTATTTTGTAATTTACTATTTGTATAATTATGTTTACGTTTATTATTTAATTTTTCACATCAGATACATTGGCAAGCACGGTAGACTCGACCAAAGATGCCGCAGTAAGCGCATTTGACAAAAGTGCGTCCTTGTTAGGAAGTGCTAAAGGTATTACAGAAACACTTCAACAAAATTATGGCATTCGATGTAAAATTTTAGGAAAACTCAAATAATTTTATTTTCGTTGTAGATAGCGTAACTAGCACATTATTTGGTGCTGCAGATGCAACTAAAAATGTTGCTGAAAATTCTGCAGAAAAATCTGGCTCGCTTCTAGAAGCTGCCAAAGGTACCTACCTATTTTTTTAATGATATATAATAGTTTTTATTTATAACTTTATTTATGTTTTACTTTATTTTTCTCGTCAGACACATTGGCAAGCACTGTAGAAAGCACTAAAAATGTTGCTGGAACCATTTATGAGAAAGGCACAGACTTTGTTGGCGGTGCTAAAGGTAATTGATACAACCGGCGCTACTTTACGGAAATACTGCTGGTAATTTTGGAAAACTATGTTTTGTGTGAAGTGGCAGACACTAATGTAATTTCCAGAATTGCCTGGTGCAAAAGATATATATATTATCTACACACGTTTTTTTATTAGTTATAATATTTTCTGAATGTGAGCGTAGGTACTGAATTAGATGATTTCATTTTACCTTGTGTTTTATTTTCTTCAGACGGAGACACCATTTTAGGAAATGCTAACGGTATTGCTCGCAAAATAAATATTTTATCAAAATTTCTAAACTTTATTGATTGTAGATAACGTAACAGAGTCAGACTCTACAAGTGACGTAGTTGGGACGGTTTTTGAGAAAGGCACGGACTTTGTCGAAGTTGCAAAGGCTACTTTAGATGCTGATAATTCATCATAATATTGCTGAAATAGTTGTAGTAGGTTAATTATAGCAAACAAAACCAATGGCAGGTACTTAGGTATGTCCAATATTTAAAATTTTATAATCAGTCTTAAAATTTATTTTTTAGGTAATTTATTATTTACATTTATTTTATGTATTGTAGATAACTTGGCTAGCACTTTCAGTAGCAACATTGAATCAACAAAAAATGTGACGCAGACCATTTTTGAGAAAGGCACAGATTTTGTAGAGGGTGGAGAAGGTACTTACTTGTTTCAAAATTATATGATTACTTTTGTAGAATTGCAGTTTTAGTTAAAACAATTGTAAAACCAGCCTTAACGTAGTTGCATAATTTTGTAAAATACAGCCTATTTCCGTTTAGGGAGAATATGCTCTAAGGTGATTTTGTTAATTTTAGATAATTTAGCTAGCACTTTCAGTAAGAACATAAAAAATACGAAAAACATGGGTGACACAATTTTCGAGAAAGGCACAGACTTTTTTGAGGGTGCAAAAGGTATTTATTTACTGTTTGTTACAAAATCTACACGGATTTATTCGTTGCGGCATTGTGTTGTGAGCGTACCGTTGTCATTTCGTCTCATATCTGATCAATATTAAGGTTAGATTAGTGTTGTTACATTATCACAAATATCACGGGTGGTGGTTGGGTTGCATGAGGTTCTCTTTTCTTTTAATCACTTGTTCTTTCCTGTTTCTCGCTTCTAGATTCCGTAGCAAATGTTCTATCAAAGTCTTCAGAAACTGTCGGAGCCACCTCTGAGGGTGCTAGTAAGGCTGTCTCAGATGCTAAAGGTAAAAAGTTTAAGGCGACCTAATCTTCTGCTTACTGCTTCATTTCTTTATCCTTATCTCTTTTAATACAGTCTTTCACAACGGTGTCAGACCACCAAAACAGGCTGCTAATGGTTTTAACATCAACGGTAACGCCATCAACCATCACAAAGGTAACAGTTCGCTTGGAGCTTTACGTGTTGTCCCATTGTCTGTGTATAATGTAAATGGTGTGGTATAAACAATCGGCCCTTTTACAGATATTCTTACTGAACCCATCGTGGAGTATGGAAAACATACCGTTGAAGATACGACTGGTACAAACTAAATATGCTAATAATATTTTGGAATTACGAGTTGATTTCACTTTTTTAACAATTGTGACTTTGTAGGTACTTGTTACAACTGATCTACATAACAAAGTTTGCAGTGTGATTCATCAATAATACAGCCATTTAGAAACTTTACGAAGAGTAGATACTGATTTCATAACTCGTTTGTAAAAATAATAAAATATCACGAGTGTGATGTGATAAAGCATTTAACAAAGATTGCGAGAGGCTTCGAATTCATTACTCAAATGGAAATGAAACTCTGAAGACAATACTAACTACTAAATTTTGCAGATACCATCAGCACCACAGTGGACACAACTAAGAAAGCTGCAGAAGATGTGAAGACACAAGCTGTGAAGGCTGCAGAGGAAGCCAAGGAGAAGGCGAGACAAGCCGCTGAAGCTGCCAAAGAAGAGGCCAAGAGAGCAGCTAGTAAGTATATATATACGCATCGAACAACATGTCAAAGTCTAAAAAAATTGCACAAAAAGAAAGTTTTAGCTGAGCTGTTTATTATACCTAGGAGCCATGGTGTTAAGCTCCGCACAAACTATAGCAATAGATGTCCTCTTTGTTCTGCTAAATCTTGGATCATTACACTAATTATGATCTATCCCTATGCCATTTTCTCCCCTTGTGAAATCAGATATTTTCATTGCCACCATAAAACAATTTGAACGTAATATATTTAAAAGCATTGTACTGATTGTTAAACGTGAATGAATTCCAGACGCAGCAGTGGAAGAGTCCAAGAAGGCAGCCGAGAAGGCGGCGGCGGACGCAAGCAACGCTGTACACTCCACAGTCGACAACACACTGAAGCGTGTCGAGAGCGCGGCCGATGAAGGCATCAAGAACGCAGGACAAGTTGTCGACTCCAAGCTCAAGAATGCTGACAAGTTCCTCAATGAGAAGAGAGAGAACGTAAGATATTTTGGTTTCTATTTTATAGTGACGCGAAGGTATGGATTTGATTCGTTACAAAAAATGCCATTCCATTTTGGGCGCTTCCGTGGGTAGGATGCCACGTTAAATTGTAGGTCCGGGCTGTTTACATAGTGCGGCAGTCGTTTAGCCATGTCAGAGGCCCTTATGGCGGCTTGATTAACGCTCGACACCAGAGTTGGCCACTCTCATTCGATAAGAAGAAGTTACAAAAGATTCTACTGCAGGGTGTGTCACAAATAAACAATAATTCTATGAGTGGAAATTTGTAAATAACCTTCAATTAGTTAAGTATGTTTGTGTTTAATTAATATAAGTTAGTTGTAAGTTTCCCTAAAAAATGTGAAATAAATAAAATAAAATAAATTCGGAACGTTTCCGCTCGAAGTCGAAACGCCAATCGTAGAACTCCTTGTAACTTCTATGATTGGTGGATGACTGTTATTGGAAAAATAAGTCAATTTTGATGTCTTTGATTGGCGTTTCGTTTCCGAGCGGAATCATTCCGAATTTGTGAAACACCGTGCAGATGAGGTACTATTATCATTTAGGGGCAAATAATACACCTACAATACTATAGTGACTTATATTATGTGGGTGTTTTTATAGGCTCATATTTTGAGCGCAGGTTGTCAGAATTAAAATCTTTTGCTATAATTCTATCTTCCACATGTTTCCAGTTGGTATCCGGTTTGAACACAGCAGCACACGACGCGTCCTCCGGAGCCACCGGTCTGCTGAGCAAAGGCCTCACCGGACTCGGCGGGGGCTTCGGCAAGTAAACCAACCATCATGGAACCATCATCGGATACGGCCTGCATCTCTGACAGTACACCATAGCCCTCTTACATAATATAGTTGTGTTACAGTCTAATAAGGATAAGTTACTAAGCTGATGTTATTGTTATCTGACATCGTAATCTGAAGAAGAAGAAATATTTGGACATTATATCTCTTTTTGTAAACCATATTATTATTAAATAAATTACTAGTCCTTGTGGGAGTGTAAACTTAACTTATTGGATTCCTTTCTCTTCGCTTTTATTCTAATGTAAAGAGATAGAGAAAAGGACACGTGTTATCTGTTTAATTTGCCATGAATTTTCATCTTTATTAGACTGTACTAGAATTAGACTAAGAAAATACTTCTATTAGAATTCCTGCTATAAAATCATTGTTAGATCTGTGAATTATTTTCAGGCTGATTTTGTGTAAAAGTTTTAAATATCTTGTATAGTATAACATATTTTGTAAATAAACAGATCAACAGGAAAGATACTATTTTATCGTATGATAACTGTCAGGATAAGTAAGTTTAAGAATTTTTTTTATGGTTATTATCAATTTTAATATTGAAGCATTTTTCAATCGCACAATGTAACGTGCACCAAATATTTAAGTTTTGTTTTACTTTAAGTCAATTTATTCTCAAGACACAATATTAATTATTTATATAATTTTTTCAATGATTTTTTTGTAAAATCTTTTTTTGCAATTTCGATATAATTAATTGTCCTATAAATGTTTATTTGTATGTTATTGCCTATTTACTTCTAAACATATTTTATTGTAAGTCACAAAATTGTAATCTCATTTTTCTTTTAGCTAAGTGTTTAGATATAATTATGTTAAGATTACAGTATATTTTGGGTGCATTTCAAATGCATTTTGCTTATTGAAGTCTCGAATTATTCAACTGGTACAGCTTAGCTTAAACCGTCCATTTTAAAGCTTATGAAAACAAAAGTCGAAAATAATTGTGTTCATACTAGGCGAAGCTCACAACAGTTAAGCTTTACCAAAGCTAAAAAGTAATCTAAATCCACCACGACTGGTTAGCAGTAGACATACATTTTGATACAAGCATTTTAAAAATCAATATTGAGCATAGCAATAGATCAACAGTTGAAAAATACCTGCTATATATTATAGAATGTAAATTATACAAAAAAAATATATTTACGTGCATTGATATTATTTTGCTATTAACACGATATTATCTGTTTCTAAGTGTTGTAATAAACGTTCATGCCATCCCATACATATTGTTTTATTTATCCTACTAGTGGACGTCCGCGGCTTCGCTCGCATTATTTCAGGATAAGACTTGGCATAGTTGTATGACTTGTATGACACTCCTAAGACCTCATATAGGTCACCTATGTAGGTAGTAACCTACATACCAAAAATCATGACGATCCGTTCGGTTACGCGTGATGAGCGTTTAAATAACAGACGAACAGAGCTATTATTGCCGAGCATCACAAGAGACGCAAATATGCTAACCTCGGCCGAGGTTACATATTTGAGCCTTTTGGAGTCGAGATTTTGGGGCCGTGGGGTCCGGGAGCCCATACTATTTTCCAAAACCTCTCGGAGCTCTTGGTTGACGCGACGCATGACCAAAATGCTGGCCTCTTTCTGGCTCAACGTATCAGCATTGCCATCCAGCGTGGTAATGCGGCCAGTATGCTGGGCACGCTGCCCTCTGGTAGTAGACTGGAGCACTTAGATTATCTTTAGGCTTTTCTAAAGATTTTCTAAGTGCCCCTTTTTGTAGTAGTTAGAAGTAGTATGTTTAGTTTTTCTTCCCTTGTTTTTATATTTTATTATTGTAAATAAATTATTTTAGTGACGAACAGATAAACAGACAAAAAATATAAAAACTGCTGAAACGTGTACCCAAACATTTCTTTATTCCTAATATTTTTTGAGTATAGATTTTTGACCCTGTTCAGCTTTATTATATGGATACATAGATTATAATATATATTTTAAATATATTACGGACTAAGGTCAGAATTACTTAATCATTATGACTTGCACAACGATGCTAAAACGCATTTTGTTATTAGTTGTGGAAATGGGTCTAAACTTTATAAAATATTGAAATAAACACGTTAATACTAAATAAAAAATAATTTCTAAAGTTATAAATTTACTATTTATAAATATATTAATATTACATATTGTCAATGTATAAATATATTGTTAAAAAACTCAAAGCGTTCGTGGTGATGTATTGTAAAAGAAGTGGTCTTACACTGAATTTCCTTTTGTGTCTTGGTATATAAAAACACTAACTAGCATGCGATCACGAATGAGAGAGAAAGTTTAGAATATATTTTAAGCCTTAGACATAATTACTAATTATTAAGCAATCTAGGCCAAACGCTTTTTATTTTTTATTGTATACGCCATTGTGCTTTTTTTATGGCCTCTGCGGTACTGCCGCAGTTTCTCCAACGCCACCCTGCTGTGTGGTTACAAAGGGGTTACAATGATACAATAACTTTTTTAAATTTCGCGCTTATTAAATAAAAATAACATTTCTTTTTCAGGGATACCATTCAGTAAAAAAAGTTTCCTACCAATTTGCAATAGCAAAAACAAAACGCAGAAAAGTTGACAGCTTATTGACAATGGCAATTGACAGCCGAGCCGAGACGAGACAAACAATTTGTAAACAATTTTTATATTGGCGAAATTGCGGCGGCGCAGCAGAGCGGAGAGCCATTAAAAAAAAAAAATTGTAAACTAAACAACTAAACATTGAAAATGGCCGCGTTAGTGCGAGCTGGATTTTCATTTTCTAAAAATGCAGTGTTTTCCACCGCAGTGCGATCCATTTGCACTAGTAAACCGTTTCATATTAAAGACAGTACGTTTTATTACTTCGCGTATTTACTGTAATCTTTTATTTATGAGACAACATAACATAACCTCGATGGTAAGTGGTTACTAATAGCTCAATATAAAATTATTGTTTTCAGTTCGTGAACACACTGAGGGCACTAGTCTGATAGTGGAAGCAGTGAATGTTCCATCGCCGAGAGCAGGATTACTAATAAAGCCTGATAAAATTAAATCTTTGGTGGAGACAAATGAAACCATCTTAGCTTCATATGAGAAACCAGAAGGCGAACAGAAACCTCCTTGCTACATGTGTTCTTTAGGACTTGACGTGAAGCATACAGATGTCCTCATCCTGAGCCAATTTGTGAGGTCTGATGGATGCATGTTGCCGAGGCGGATTACTGGACTTTGCAGAAGACAACAGAAGAAAATTGGAAAGATGGTCTCAATGGCTCAAAAAGCTGGTAGGTTTGCTGTCACATCAATATAAAAATCGTATTTTCAAAACACTTTTGCAACCACAAGTGATTTGTATTGAACTGACTTTTACAGAGATCATAAGGTATATCAGATTGGTTGTGTAAACTACTTGTAATAAGTTCTAATTCTAACCCATATTCAGATCAGCAGTGTTAACCCAGTGATCTTGAATAGCTCAATATACTTTTCTGAATGCTTGTATAATTTGTATTGCAGGTCTTATGATCAACCTCACTCCGGCCAAGTGCAAAAAGGATCCTAAGAAAAGGAGAAATTGGAAACAATACAACACCTACTTTGATGAGAAGACCATATTCATGAAGAGGCTCCCTAAACAAGAAGACAGATTTGCTCGATAGTTCTACCACACATTTCTCTGTAAATAATATATGAAGTAATAAAGAAATTAGCTTATATTTGAATTTGATTGTATACTTTTTTGTCTTATACAAAAAATAATTTGAGATTACTTTTAAGTTAATATTGTGTTTGACCACCATTAGCCTGATGGGTGCTGACGGTAAGCAATAGCTGTGGCCTAAGTTGGCGCAAGTTTATCCAATAAGAAGCAGTTCACTCTCTATTTGAAGATTGCTGCATTAGTTTGTGGGGAAACCAGAGTCAGGCAGGGAGTTCCACAACTAAGTTACAATGAAAGAAGTCACATATCAGCATCATAATTATTTTATATTTCGTTGTCTGTAAAAGTATCCACTATTACAATACACAACATACAAAGCAAACAACACTGAGCTGCAAATATAGAAGTAGTATCAAAATAAATTGACGGAAACTTAGCTGTAGCAATCCATAAAACTGTTAACAGGCATTAATTACAAACAGGAAACCAGATCAATAACCAAATTCATATAAACTAAACAAAAATGCATTCAATTGCAAATAACTAGCGATAATTATTATCATAATTTAATACTCTAATTGAATTTTCTTAGTTTTTGTCTTTAATAAATATTGCCTAAGTTGACGTAAATCTCCTATGTATATTGTACACATACAATGCAGTCTATGAGTAAGTTCTCCATGCCTAGAGTCGTGCCGGCATTTTTGGTTTCATTTGTGACATCACAGCCTTTCATATAGATACAAGTAGCCAAGGTCCTTGGGAGGGTTTTCTGAGAGAGCCACCTGTAACAAAAATAGAAAATTTAGGATTACTTATAATTAAGTTCTAAATTATATTCAGTTGTTTCTTTTACACATACATATGTTTTGTGTAAGAACATTAAAACTACAAGCTTAGTATTTACAAAATACATGCAAATCCTTACTCATATGATGTTATTTGTTTGCACAAAAATGTATTATATCCGTTATCTAGTACCCATGATACAAGCGTAAGCTTAGTAGGGGCTAGATGGCGCTGTGTGATATGTCCTGCAATATTTATTTATTTATTTACCTTATTGTCGTTGAATATGACCCACCGGCCCTCGTGCAGCACGTGGCACACGTAGTGGCCCACCATCGAGGACGTGCCCATGTGGGAGATGAACGCGATCAGCCGGTACTCTGGAGATAACATCATTTAGTATAAGTATTTTTTTAGAGACTTCATCCTATTATATGTATGTTTTAGCTTGATAACATTTTTTCACAAATAATGGATTTTGAATTTGTATAAAATAAAGCAATTACTAAGCATGCTAAAAGTACATAGAAATTCAGTTTTTGGGGCTTTCATATATACGGTGAATAGTTAATATTGTGTTTACTAGCGTGCACCTATGAGAAATAATAAATATGTAAATAAATGACACGCAAGTAGGTATTTTTTTGTAAAGTCTCCATGTTAATTGAAAACAATTGAAACAGGGGTTTTAACAGGAATCATGAGAAAATCAAACAAGTGGCACCGGTAGTTGGCTGTCACGCTCACGCATGTGCAATAACGCTGATGCGAGCGTCACGTCACGACCAACTCTTCCTGTTCCTATAGATATACACGTCCCCCGCGGTGGCAGCCAGCGCGCGCCCGCCTGCCCCTATAGACACACAGTACTCACTCTCAGCCCCGTCCTTGCAGCCCGGCGCTGGGTCCGCGGGCGCGGCGGCGGGCGCGTCCAGCTCGTCGGCGTGGCTGAAGATCCAGTCGACGGCGCGGCCCACGTCCCCCGCGGTGGCAGCAAGCGCGCGCCCCGCCTGCGCCCGAGTGAACCCCATACTCATGATCTGTTCCACGCTGCTCTCGTCCAGCGCACACGCGGTGCCGGCGTCTGGGAATACATGGCTTAGTTATACCTAGCACAATATCGTCGTGTAGACTGCAACACACACATATTGGCGATAGGATTTTGAAAAGGTGCAGTGATACTATGCAGTAAGAGCATTAGTCTGTTTGTTCTTCTTTCACATCGCAACAGAGATTATCTTTTCATTCCCTTCGGCACAACCAGTTGGTCAGGTTGTGCCGAAAGGAATTAAAATTCCCATCGGCACAACCAGTTGTGCGGAGCAGTTGTGCGCCGGGGAAGTCACGTTACAGATTATAGTGATTTTTCGTAAAGTGGAAAAATAAAGTGTGGAATTGCTACTTTTTAACCATAAACAACAAAAGCGAAGCTGTGGGAATGTATCAGTTCAAGTAAAGTGCAAACCCATATCAAAATTATATCATCATCAAGCATACTTTTTTCGTTTGTAGTTGTGATAACTTATGAAAAGCCAGCTCACCTGGTTGCGCGCCGGGCGGGTGGAAGGGGTTGGCAAAGTCCCAGTCGTTCATGTGCTCCATGAGCCAGTTGGAGGCCGCCTCCATGCCGCTGTTGTTGGTGTAGTACAGCGCCTTCTTGCACGCCTCCACCGGGAAACCCATGTCCAGCTGCGAGTGAAGGAGGAGTTTATTAGAGGAAATCAACGCGCAGATATACCTAAACTAATTAATTTTTATAATAGTTTAATCGACTCTCCTTCAGAATTAATTCGTTAGGAAAGTTATCTTGGGCAGATACACAGCAGTGGTGGCCCAGGGCCTTCCACGGAAGACACATGTCTTCAGATTATGAATGTATTAGTTACATCTTCTAAATATATAAAACTCAAAGGTGACTGACTGACTGATATAGTGATCTATCAACGCACAGCCCAAACCACTGGACGGATCGGGCTGAAATTTGAAATGAAGGTAGATGATATGACGTAGGCATCTGCTAAGAAAAGATTTTTGGAAATGCCACTTTTAAAGGGGTGAAATAGGGGATGCAAGTTTTACTTCTTAGTGCGAGCGAAGCCGCGGGCACCCACTAGTCAAATACATATATACCTATTTAACATGAGGTCACAGACGTACGATATGGAGTTCCATCCAATTATAATAATTCACATATGACTTACAAGTTGTGCCAGCAACTGTTCGTCGTAGACGGGCGCGGGGGCCTCGGGCGCCGCCTCCGGCAGCGGAGTCTCGTCGGGCTGCAGCCCGCGCCCGCGGAGCGCTGCTAGGTCTACCTGGGAACACACAGTAGGACTTATTGTGATCGTTTGTATTAGTTAATCCAGTTTTGTTATTTTTACGCTAAGGACTCACGGAGCGGTTTTTTCCCGCGCCCGCCGCGGTGGCGGCACCGCAGCCTTTGTAGAATACAGATATGTATGTAAAAACTCAAGCACATTTCACGACGCGATTTACTCCCGCGGCGACTGCGATTGTTCGAAGCTCCCGCTGCACCCGGGCACCGCTGCCGCGGCGGTTTCCACCCGCGCGCTCTGCGATCGAAGTCCGGCGAAGGTCCTTCTTGCGATAATCAACCGCCAGGTTTGCGGCCGATAATCGCTGGATTGAAAATTAAACGCGATTCCGCCACCGCGGCGGACGCGGGAAAAAGCCGCTCCGTGAATTCCTAGCGTTACATGTGTCTTCACGATCTTTGATTTTGACAGACAATTGGACACTGTGATCGAAGATGGATGCTTCTATATTATGGCTGAATTGGCTCTCATTTACATTTTGAGGGTGGTAACTAACCTGGCGAGTACGACAAACTACCGTACAGTCATGTGTTATGTCAATTGCTATCTTTTAATTTGGACGTTAACTTGGACGGAGAACCAGAGAAGTCACCACGAAACGATAGATCAACCTGACTCTTTATAATATATTTTATGGGTAGGATATATCATTAATATAAGAAAAGATTAAATATTGCGCGTCCTACCTCCCAGGGCATTTCGACTGCGACGTCGAGCTTGGCTGGCGTCCAGTCTTCCTTGATGGTGAACTTCTTCAGCTGGATCAGCAAGTAGTCGGGGAACGTCGCCAGGCGGGTGATTCTACAAATGACACAAATTCATGTATTATTGTTAAACATTGTTACTAAATTATGCACATTTAAAAATACCTGACACCCCTGAAAAATACCTAGGTTTTCACGCCTGCCTGTTAATAGACCGCAGCCTAGCGGTTAAAGCGTTCTGGCTGGTGATCAGAAATACGCAGGTTCGAATCCTGCCAGTCGTGGTTATTTTCGCTCATTTTCTGATTGCTCATTTCTGACGTTTTGTTATGGTATCATACAATCCAAAGATATACAAGTTTTTATTAGAAATCCTGGGATTAAAGGATTTACTAAATACGTTACCAGGGTTGTGATTACAAACGAAGCAAATCTTAATCAAACTATACATTTTTATTACATTGTTGTTGTTAAAAAATATTTACTAGCACTTCTATAATTTTTACGTAAATCCCAAAGAATCATTACTTTGTTTATTTGCAAAAGTTTACGAAACTGAAAATATACTTAAATTGACTTAAAAAACTACTATAAAAAAACAAATACATGTATATTTTCTTCTAGATGTCGTAGAATAGCTGGTAATGATGTACTAAATCCACCTTTACCAAGATTTCTGTAAATGACCAGTACTGTGCATCCTTCCTACATGACAAGTAGAACCTACTTGTGCGCCGTGACCTTCTTGTTGACGGCGCTGCTGTAGAACTGCTCGATGGCCTCCTCCTTCATGAAGGAGTCCAGACATGCCTCGAACGGGATGTGAGGCCGCACTGTCTGGGACGGGTCGCTGGAAGAAACAAAAACACACCTATCGTATAGGATATAATTTTGCTAGCTTTATGGTATGTAAAGTATGGTATTATCATCATCATGTCAGCCGTGTTCACCCACTGCTGAGTGTAGGCTTCATCTCCAACGTGCCACACATGGATCAGACAGACTGGAGACCGTACTATGTGGCAGTTTATGTAATAGGTACTGTTTGAAAAGTATATACGGTTTTGTTAAACGAAATAGCGATCTATTTGGTCTAAGATGGACTGTGCGATTAAATCTTAATCTAGAGATACCGTAACTAGACTATAAATCGCGGGGAACAGACAGCCAGGTAGGAAGTTCCACAACTTTGCAGTGCACATAAATAAATAGTGCCATAGGACAAACACTAGTTAGTGCCTTAGGAACTTGAACCGAGAAATGTCCTGCTGCAGCCCTGCTCGCCCGGTGGCAGAAGGAGGCAGGTGGAATTATATATATATATATATGTGCTCATATATGGCATTGTTTGTTAAGTGATTGTAAATTTTGTAATTGTAAGGTATTTTTATTTGTAAATGAAATAATAAATGTATTTTGTTGCGACCATGTTAATTATTATAGAAAAAATAAATATAGTTACTTACAGTCTCTGCCCGCTAGCCTCGGCGTTGGCGCGGCGTTGCTCGTACTCGGCGACCTGCGCGGCGTTAGTGGCGGCCGCGACCGGCACCGGCAGCGGCAGGTGCTGCTCCGTCCGGTGCGTGTAGCGCACCCGCCCCGACTCGCCGCAACGCACGCGTTCTTCTACCGAGAACTTGAGGCAGTCAGCCGGGTTGGTTTTGTGTCGGCTGTTGCGCTGCAATACAACGGTTTTTGTTTATGAATATATGGTAGGCGCTTCGTATTACCTTGAGTTTAATTCGTCTATGGTATTACTATCCATGTCTATGCGGACTAAAAAGCTTGTTTCTATGAAGAGCCCTTAGCGATAGATTCGCCAATTATGAATTTCAAGTTTTGTACGTTTCTTTACGTATTTATTTAAAGTTGTAGGTATATTGCCAACTATTCATTCACGGTGCACTCTATCTCTAAACCAAATCTTATCTCAATCGGTTGATCATAAAATTATCGAATCAGGTACTCGGAGACGGTACTAAAATAAGAGCATACTATTTTACTTTATGCGATATGGTGACCTACAATACATGTTATCCATGTTTATTCGGGCTACAGAATGTCTAAGATACTGTCTTAATCTTAGAAGTGTCCCTATCTACCTATTCCAAATCTTGACACTAGAATTTTACAGAGTACCACAGTGTGCCTGTCAATTATAATATTTGTATTAACTGTGCAGTGTAAAGTGATATAACTAATAACGCTCAGTACAATTAGACAGAACGAGTATTGACCAAGAGAGCTATAAGTACTATAATATGTGTGTAACTGCATTTATCTTTATCTAGTAGCATGATGAGGAATGTGTGAAGCTGTCGTTAGAATGCAATTAAACTAATGAACCACTAATGAGTTTTATCTGCACTTTGACCCATTGAACCCTAACTAGTACTTTTATTGATAAAACGTTATTTGTTTGGTGATTAATGTGTAGATTTCTGTACTAATTAAATATAAAATTACAAAAACAAATAAATGACTTTTAAATAGTTTATTAATGATATTAGTTTTTGAATTTATTAGAAAATGTTTGTGACAATAACAACGAACGTTTTACATATATACTACAAACAAGACTATTTCTTGCAAATACTCAGATTACTGCACATATTTTCTTTTCCTTCAGTCATAACTTCCCAATAGGAAGGTGGTCCATCATTCAAATCACCAGCTTGCATCTTTTTTCTATTATAATTTTGAAAACCTTTCAATTCTCCGATAGTTACAGGAACTTCCACGGACGAGTTAATATGCGGCAAGGGGAGACGGACTGTCAGTCTAACTTTATATTCCTTCGACACAATACGCGAGTTTTGAATGGAGTAACATATAGCAAGCGTCGGCACCACACAGCTGTAGTTGCTACTGGCCCCGGCGGGTGTCCCTGGCATATCAGCGTTACATCGCTTCACCAGTTTCTTTATTTTGTACGTCTTCCCGCAGTCCGCCGTGTACTTGACGTAGCAGACCAGCGTTGCATGTAAACCACTGACCGCGACATTTGATTGGTTAGTGACCACGCACGTAATGATTGCGTTGTCTCCCGGGAACAAGCGAGGATTTTCTATCACAGCCGTTAGAGTAATCGTCGAGTTTTTGCTTCCAAACACTGTGAAAACCGACTTCTGCAAACCGAATACCACAGGTCCTTTTGGTATCGGTTGACTCTCATTGTTAAGAATGTCTACGATGCCGTTTATTGGAGTCTGAGCTGTGAAAATGTTGTTGAAACTGAATATGTTGGCTTTTAAGAATTTTAGTGTGATACAGTAGGTGATGGAGGCTGTTTCATCTCTGAATGTGGAAGGTGCGTCGTGCGGTATGTAGAATTCGAAGGGGTACTCGTAGAGGCCGTGCAGCGTGATGTTTTCCCCCGGCTTCTTGTCGGTGATGTTGACATGCCTGGTGATGTACTTCTCAGTGCCGGTGTAGGTGACGCGGTGGTTGTGTCCCTCGGTCCACTCGCACTTCCCCTTGCCGATGAAAGATAGTTTCACGTCCTTATACTCTGTTGGTTGGTCGATGGCATACTTTATAACCCCAGTAATTGCCTCGCCCGCTTTGTGGGCGCCGTTTTGCGGTCTGTTTATTAATATCTGACAGAATACCCCCATGTCGTGGCCTAAAATGTGTTGCTGTCACGTCAGAATACTGACAATTCTTTTCTTTTTAATCATTTGAGGTCAGAGTACCAGCAATACGTACTAACACCTCTATGGACCAAACTAAACTGTTATACAAAAATGAAAAATATATTGTTGTCGCGTCTCGGTCAATTTAAATCGCGATAAGAGTTAATGTGATTCATTATTATCATACCAAGATGTGTGATGCAATAATAGACAAAGTATTTTGAATAAACCTTTTTTATTTAGTGATACGATCGGGACTTCCTCTTATCAGGAAGAGAAGATTTAGAAAAAAAAAATTTGCGCCATTGACGTGTGATAATCTTTTATGTACTAGACTAGCTTAATTAATATTAGGTCAAAAAGGTTTCCAAAAAGTGCACGTTGTCTTTTTCAATAAAATCACGTCTTATATCGGAGTGTTTTTTAAAATTGTCATTTTTTTTGTGGAAAATATACAATTTTAGGTTTTGCGCTTACAAAGGTCGAAAAGTAATTATGTCTTGCAGGAGTAGGTATTTACTTTAAAATAAGTGTTTATTTGTGTTATCGAGCTTCAATGATTCTGATGAGCTGGATTGATATATCAAGATTATAACTCCGCAAAATATATGAATTTTAATAGGTAGATAGATATAAGTAGAATCTATATTCAGGCTGCTGATAAACAAAATTAGACATGCAGTCTTTATAAATAAAATAACATACAAGAGTAACTGACAGGCAAACTAGGTAAGTACATCTTGCTAAAAACATTTAATATCAGAAAGTAAGTTTCATAATTCTCGCCGTGCATGTAAAAAAATCTTAAATTACTTAACATAAATAGCAATAAGCTTAGATACAAAAAACTAAAAGCTATTAACATTATAACATCACGCCATATGGGGCAAGTAATGCAACATTGTCTTCATATAAATAATCACTCTTCAGTCAATATATATCAATACTTTCAAGGTTCCATCTAAATGAACTAAGGCACTTTTATTTCTTCACGACATCCCAGTCGTCAGTCTTGTCTTCAAACATAGCTTCCCAGTACGACGGTGGCTGAGCGGGCAGGTCTTCCAGGGCTTCTACACCAAAATCTATCTCAGCACCTTTCCTCTCTCCTATCGCTACTGGTACCTCTACAGAAGCATTCACATGAGGCACCGGCAGGCGCAATGTCACTCTAACTTTATACTCTTTAGAAATGACTCTGGAGTTCTGGATAGAGTAACATTCAGGCAGCGTTGGGACTATACAGGTGTAAGTACGACGCTCTCCGGAACGAACTTCCGGCATATTGGCCTCGCAGTGTTTCACACTTTTATTATGTTTGTTAGTTCGTCCGCAGTTGGCCGTGTAGGTCATGTAGCAGTACAACTCTGCTCTAACGCCTGTCACATTCACGTTGGACTGGTTCGTGACGGTGCATGAAATATGTGCGTTTTCGCCAGGCGTTAACCGACATTTGGCTATCTCGGCCTTCAAATTTATTGTATTTTTCGACGAGAACAACGCCAATACTGACTTTTCCAGTCCGAACACTATTGGTCCTTCAGGCGTCGGTTTACCATCAGAGTTGAACTGGTCAACGACGCCATATATTGGAATATCTGCAGTGAACACTTTGTTGAAAGAGAACAAATTCGGCTTCACAAACTTGAGTCTTAGTACGTATGTGATCGAACCGGTGTGGTCTTTGAAGGTAGTGGGCACATCTTCAGGTATGAAGAATTCGAATGGATACTCGTAGACGCCGCTGAGAGTGATGTTATGGTCTGGCTTTTTGTTGGTGATGTTGACATGACGTACAATGTAATCTTCAGTGCCGGTGTATGTGGTGGAGGACTTGTTAGAGTCCTCTTCAGACCAGCTGCACTTCCCTCGGCCGAGGAACGAGAATTTCACATCCTTGTATTCCGTGGGTTCATCAATCGCGTATTTCACTACTCCTGTAACCGCTTCTCCAGCTTTATGTACACCTTCCCGAGATTTGTTGATCAATATTTGACACGTAACACCCATTTTGTACGCGAGTTAGCTATTTCTGCTTCTATTTTCCTTGTATGTCGTGTTTGTAAACAAAAAACATCCTAACCTCACACTGCGCGGAACAGAACACGATTGATTTGTTTAGTTTAGGTCGGCAGTTCGGCACGAATGTGGGCTAATCACGGCTAATGTCAAAGTATCGCTGACTCACTCTAACATTGATTGTGTGAGCGAACCAACATTACGTGTCCTCATTGTCGATTACGTCACCTTTGTTAAAGCCGGCTACAACGATTAATACCGCACGAGGGATTCCCGCGAATATTTGAAGTGGCACTTGTTATTAGGATTATTCAATTAATTTATTTCCTTGTACAACACATCGCAGAACTACTTAGATATACCTACTGAATGTATTACTTATGTAAACTATTGCATCTTTATTGAATACAGAATGTAGGTCAAGGTTACAGAAGTACATATTAATTATAAGAAAATACACATTTTAAAGGTTCATAATATGATTCAATTAAAAGCCAAAAAAAAATCGCTTATTAGTAAAGTTTGTGAACTATTTTCTAAAAAAAGTTAAAAAAAATATTACAAAATGTTAATATCGCGTACGACAGGTGTTACCTCTGATCTATTCTGTCTCGTTTGTTACAGCAAGCCACGCGCATACTGGTCAATTTATGAAAATAGAATAAACTAATTCTCAGTACATTTGTGCTTTAATATACTCTGGTATGAGTATCTGCTAGATTTATACAGTTTCTAACAATATATACTTAGTAGCCGGTTACCATTGAAACTAAAGTTATGAGTTTTATTAAACACAAAGTCCTTAAAAAGTTATTAATTTTCTCTAGTGTTGGCCAAAGTAGGTTGCTAGATATCACATTAGTGATAAGGTAGTCAAATGTACCTACCTAGTTACTTTCTACCTCATTAGTAAGTTTTATTTTTTAATTTTGGTGTACTACTACATTTAATTTTGAAAAGTCGTTGCTTGATTTGTACGACACGAAAAATATATTTTATTACAGACGAAAGTGTATGCACCACGTTCAAAATATATCTAGTGATATACATAGGTTTTACTTACTTTTTACAAGTTTTGTACAATGGTGACGTACAGACGGACATCCGTCAATAGGCCTGTGTTACGTACGCGACTGCTAGAAAACACTTTGGTATGTAAGTTTTAAACTTGTATAAAACTCTTTGCTCGAAGCCTTTTTCCATTTACCTGTGTGAGGTCCAGCAGGTGCAGGTAGTACTCGTGCGCGTCCTGCTGTCGCTTGGTGCGGAACTCGGGGTGCTCCCGCCCCACCAGCGCGCGGTACATGTGCGCCGACACGCCCGCCTGCAGCCCCTCCGCCTCGGGCACCGAGTAGCGCCCTGAGAGGAGGCCTACGCCCAGCTTCGCTCTGTGGACAAGAAATGTGTGTGATTGCTGTTAGGGATATTATTGCCAATATTAGAGACGGTAATGGCACCTATGAAACATAAAAATAATAAGTAATTAATATTCTACGATGATCATAAAATCATAGACAGTGCGTAGGAAAACATATAAAAGATACAATTATGTAAATTATAAATTGGCTGAAATTTAGTTCTCATAATAAAAAAACATCCAAACGGGTAATTATCGGAGTACTCAAGTAACAGATACAAAAAAATATATTCTCTAATTGAGAACCTCCTCTTTTTTGAAGTTGGTTAGTATATAAGACACTCACGTTTGTACATCAAAGTCATTGACCGGGTCCTCCGGGAACGTGGAGAATATCTCCGGAGCGCCGTCCACGTAGCGACGCACGAAGTCTGGGATCCGGAATATCACCTGCAACACAGTATATGAATGTCTACTCTGACTGCTCAGTCATATGTATTTAAAATAAACACAATTCTAAAAGTAGCAGGCTAACCTAAGCTTTAATACTTCATTGATGCACCTAAAGATTTGGATGATCGGTTAAGATTATAGAAAACGTTAAATATGCAATGGTACGAAACATGAATAAAAATATTATACAATAGTAACTCCCATCCTTTTTTATATAGAAATGTGTCGAAAATGCTTACATATTGCATCTCTCTCCTACACAGCACAAAAGCTTGTTCGTGATTGGTTACGACGCCGCAAATAGTTGAATGCTTGGTCCCTATAGGGTCGCCGGCGTCTCACCTCCACTCGCCACTGCGCTGGTTGCTGTCTACGTACCTGCATGACGCTGTTGATGTAGCACGAGTTGCCGAGGTTGTTCATGCCAGTGAGCGCGGGCCCGTGCAGCGGCCGCAGCTCGCTGCTGGACTCCTGCAGGGTGCTCCACTCGCCGCTGCGCTGGTTTCTGTCTACGTACCTGCATGACGCTGTTGATGTAGCACGAGTTGCCGAGGTTGTTCATGCCAGTGAGCGCGGGCCCGTGCAGCGGCCGCAGCTCGCTGCTGGACTCCTGCAGGGTACTCCACTCGCCGCTGCGCTGGTTGCTGTCTACGTACCTGCATGACGCTGTTGATGTAGCACGAGTTGCCGAGGTTGTTCATGCCAGTGAGCGCGGGCCCGTGCAGCGGCCGCAGCTCGCTGCTGGACTCCTGCAGGGTACTCCACTCGCCGCTGCGCTGGTTGATCTCCAGCTCCAGCTCCACCATCGACTTATCTGTCTGGGAAATAATAAAATAGATAGATATTTATTTATACACTAGTACAATACAAATACTTATTTCTTTTATGGAGTTACTAATCATTAAGCACAATCTGGTAAAGGGGAAATGCACAACAAGCCCCAAGCGGGATGTCTGTGCAGGAACCATCGTCTCTACTACAAAATAGGACTCCAATCAGTAGCTAACAAAATTAATTAATTATTGAGTGATGTCATAAAGAAAAATACGGAAAGATGACTCTACCACCATGTCAGATATAATAGCTACAAAGAATAGAGAAAGATGTAAATAGCTTATAATGTAGACATGTCAGATATAATACATAGGATAATCATCTAGACTAGAATTTGATCAGTGGCATAAAGAATTGTACGGAAACTGACTTTTCCACCATGCCAGATATAACAGCTCCAAAGAATAGAGAAAATTTGAGATAGTTTATAATGTAGACATGTCAGATACAATACCTAGGTAGAACAGAAAGAGATTTAGAGTCAATGGTATTTAGTAGATAATTACCTTCTGCAGTTGCTGCACGTTGATGCCGAAGTGCTTGAGGTGGTCGGCCAGGTAGGGGTCCTCTACCATGTCGTCCTCCGCGTACGAGAACACGTCCCCCTTGCCCTCCGCCGTGATGGTGCCCAGCTTCACCGCCAGCGGGTAGCTGGTCTGCCGGTAGTGCTCCACCTGCGGATGGGAATAGGATGAAAAGAGGGTACATTATAATATGCCTTCTAAAAATAATTGTGACAAAAATGGTGCGCTTGGCTTGCATTATCTCAGGAGAATTATAATAAAAATACTTGATATGCCAATCACCATTCACTTTCTATGCACTATTACGTAAAAAAAGGAGATAGTTCAAAACTATCTCCTTTTTTTACGTAATAAAAGGACGTAAAAAAAGGAGATAGTTCAAAACTATCTCCTTTTTTTACGTAATAAGACACTTGACTCAAGAGACCACTAAATTTTTACAGCTCTTCAAGTTCTGGTTCATTCTTAAAAGTATACTGATTACTGGGTTAACTAATTAATATTAATATATGTACAAGCGATATAACTTAAACACAGAAAGAACTTTCTTTTCCTTTCTTTCTAACTATTATTACAGAACTAAACTTATAACTTACAGCATGATCATTCCCCCCGGATCCATCAAAGAACCTCCGTCCGCAGAGGATGGACCCGTCAGTGAGGTTCAGCCACAGGTTGGTGGTGAGGTCGCACTTGGCACACTTCCACCCTGATGGAGGGATTTTCACGCCGTTGTCCAGCTGCTTCAGGTTTACTGCGTGACTGGAATGTAGAAAAGAATAAGTCTTCATTGCAAACACTAATTATAACTAGTTTTATAGCAAAGAACTTGTTACTATTTGGGAAGATTGAGTGTATCTTACACAGATACTTCACGTTGTTCTCCGTCCCATGTGCCAGCCAGGGCTGAAATCTCTGCTATTTTGAACGGCGACTCTGCATCCACTACAGCTTGTGCTGCTCTGTTTACCTGCAAACAAACATAACAGCAGAATAATTATATGAGAACACTATTTTTATCAGTACACTAACTGTAAATAAGTTTGAATGAAGGGCATATAGTCAATGTTTAAATTGTAGCAAGAAATTAATATATTTTTATTACAAGAGGTTTTTAAAGTTGTTAATTGTTAAAAACAAAAATTTGTTTTTCAACAACATCCATAATGTATATTTTCCAAGGGTTTATCATCATGATTAGTCCCGAGGAAATGAGAAATGAATAAGGACTTAATAAACCATCTTTTTTTATTTTGCCTTGCCTATAGGTAGTGATGATACACTCAGAGATGTAGCAGGCTTGCTCAGAAGAAACCTATTTACTCTTTTTTTAAAGACAGATTGTACTGAGGAAACATCACAGGTATGTATATTACTTACCACATCAGGTAATGTAGGATCTGGCCAGGGGTAGGTGTGGAACCCTGGGAGCACCACAACAGCATAGTGGTCTGTGTAGGTGAACTTGGGCTTGCCGGCAGCGGGGTCAAATCCACCTTCCACACCTATAGCTAGCCGAGTGATCTTCTTCTCAGGACCATCTCCAGTTTGCTCTGGTTCTGGGATCTGGAATTTAAAAACAATAAAAAATAAATAAGTAAAGGCTCTTTTTGATCTGTAATGGGAATCAAAGCTGACTAAAAGTTATGATATACTAACAAGCACAAAAATCAGTTGGCTACTTAACACATTAGATTTGATTGACAAAATTATGAAAGTTCCTCATTCAGTTTTTAAATACACAAGTCTTACCGGTTTCTTTTCTCTGCGTAAATGCAAGAAGACAGCATTTCCAGTTTTCTGAAAGTACTGCTCCACATAGTTGCGGCCAAAGCCGAGGAACGACACTAGTGACACATATAGTCCAGTTTCTGACTCCTGAAAAATTTAAGAAAATATTAAGTTATAATCAAATTGCATAATATAATGTTTTTTTTATTAAATAACACAACATTTGTTTGTGACTGTACACTGCATATTTTGATCACATAAATGTAAATATTTCTTGTTTGTTAGCCCATGCAACATAACTCTTATCAAGTTACTGGTGAAACTCAAATGAAACACCATAATACCCCCTATGATATTAGCATACTGATATGGCATATCAACCTAACAGCGCTGCACAAAACTATAGGGGTTCCTTTATGGGACATTCACACTCCAACCACAGTAAAACACAGTGCAAAATGATCAACCCAACTGATTTATATTTAGGAGCATTTTTGATCTTATGTGGATTTGCCCTAAGTTTGTTGAACTTAAGAAGATTGGTCAAAGAAGTTAATTCTTCATTCCCTGCTGTCTTGATATCAGAAAATGTACTCCTCATGTGTATTGGAATAGCATTTATCAGCAGAGCTACTCAAGACATGAGTCCTATGGATACAGAGATGCAAGATATACAGCTGAGAATCACAGAGATAGCTGTCAAGTCTTCAGAAATGAACTGTAACTATTTTACTGTTCTAAGAAGCTATGGACCATCGATTGTTGCTTTAGTAAACAGCTTCATAAGTCTTGTGATAGACAACTACATGCACTATAGAATGCTGGCAGATGTCAAGAAAGAAGATGAAGATAATACCGTCCAGGAGTTTGATCAGGGATTTCGTAACAGTGATGTTTCAAATCTTTCAAAGGTATTTGCTTTTGGGAAAAAATATTTCTCATACATGGCAATTGTATTGCAGTGGATTGTGCCGATATTAATAGCTCTATCTATGTATCCCATGGAAGTGAAAGAAAGACAAGTTTCAAGGACTGAGGGCAAAAGTTCAAGTAGTTTTTGCATGGCAGTTGTTGAGGCCTCCAACAAGACATGCTTTCCAGATATTGGTGCCAACTTTAGTTTAGAATTAAGAAAATTTGTACCACCCTCTTATTTAGAGACACATGACATATTACAGAACAATGACTCAACAACTAAGGAGATTGATTCGGTTGTGAATAATGTTTACAAAATCCTTTCAAGCATGAATAATCAAACTTTAGCAAACATAAATGTAACAAGTGCACCTTTGTGGAGAAAAGGTAAAATCAATGATGATTGTTTGAATGTTTGCTATTTAGATAACAAGAGCTTAACAATTTACATGTTTGTAATAGCTACAGTCTCCTACTTCATACCAATAATAATATCAACTATCATTTTGTCTAAGATACATGTTATGGATATAAAGCGCCCAGGAATCAAGACTTATGTCAGTAGGGAACTGCTTTACAACATCTTGTTTTGGACCCCAGTAATGTTTGATACTTTCCTTTCTCTACTATTGTGCTCATACAATATGAATGGAACAAGGACATCCATCTTCAATGTAATTGCAAATGTGTATCAAGCGGTGAAGAACTTTATGAACACTAAGTACTTTCAAGATAATTCAGTGAAGCCAATCTGAAGCCTACTGTGTAGGTAGGTATATGTTTTCATGATAAATTAAAGTGTAAAGTATAAAGATAACTGAATAAAATAATTTCTACAGACCTATTTGCTTTTTGTTGTTTTCTAATCGAGACTTTAAAGACACAAAAGGAACCTTGATAGCGGCATTTTCATCAACAATAGGTTAGGAAAAAAATGCAACTCACCGGATTGTCAAACGAATAAACACATTCATCTTTATAAACCAATTGCTGTGGACTCGGTATTTTTATTTTCGATAAATGCGGCGTTATTAGATCTAAGGACGCCATGGTTTGATAGTTATTTTATCTCTGAAATAAATTGATTTTTGAAATCGAAACTCCAAAGCAGTAGCACTGCACACTGCACAGCGTCCCAAAAATAATCTGTAGTGATGGGACACTTGAGTCTCGCGACAGACTAGTGTGGAGCCACGAATGGCGCCGAACGCGCCCGACTTCAGCCGAGCGCATCGAGTTGACTCCGCAATGGTTGATGCGAGCGATACGGCGGAGCTGTCAAAATTGATGTTAATTGTTTAAAACAATGATTAAATGAATTGATTATGAATGTTAATAAAATAATAAATAACTCGTTAACAATTATTATTTGTTCTTGTGTAATATTTGCTGACAAATAGTTTATTATTTTATTGAAATTAAAAACCACTTGGAATTGATTTTATTGATTTTCGGACGGGTCCGCGCGTTCGGGCAAAATCGTTCTCGCGGATCCCGTCGCACTTGCAATTGATTTTAATGATTTGTATTATCGTTTCCACACCACTCTAAGTAGATAATATTGGCGCGTATTTTTATAGTCGTATCCCCGATAGGCCTACATCCACTCTCTGAAACTATACGAATACAAAATAAAAACATTATCTTTATCATTATCTATTATTATTATATATTACATTAGGTACTTAATTGTTTTGGTTTTTTCGTAGCCACAAATCTTCTTAAGGAGGATTAAACACCACAAAAGGTTAAACACCTGCGCGCAGGTGTTTAATCCTTGTTTACGAACAATAAAAAAAATAACAATGGGTACAAAGTATATTGACTGATTACTTCGTAAAAGGTCAGTTTGCAAAATCTCGGAAAATAGATAACCATAACTATACGCTATATCACAGGTGTGCAGAGATTAGTGAGAAGGTATGCTACCTATAGTACTAATATAATAAAAAATAATTTCTTAGAGTGGTGTGGAAACGATAATACAAATCATTAAAATCAATTGCAAGTGCGACGGGATCCGCGAGAACGATTTTGCCCGAACGCGCGGACCCGTCCGAAAATCAATAAAATCAATTCCAAGTGGTTTATAATTTCAATAAAATAATAAACTATTTGTCTTCAAATATTACACAAGAACAAATAATAATTGTTAACGAGTTATTTATTATTTTATTAACATTCATAATCAATTCATTTAATCATTGTTTTAAACAATTAACATCAATTTTGACAGCTCCGCCATATCGCTCGCATCAACCATTGCGGAGTCAACTCGATGCGCTCGGCTGAAGTCGGGCGCGTTCGGCGCCATTCGTGGCTCCACACTAGTCTGTCGCGAGACTCAAGTGTGATGGGACTACGGGACGATTATACAAACACAGTACGATTATATAAGTCGATTCTGTAATAATTATTGAGAGCTATGCAAATAACTTAATGTCGCTACCTACTCACCCTATGTGTTTTCTGTGGATATTAAATAAAGAGTAAAATTAAGAAATTCATAACGGTTTGCTTTTGCCGAACGCATGAAAGAGAAAAAAGTAATCGTTTCCGACTTTTGCTCAAAACAATCGGTCTTTTATGGGAACGATGGGCGGAAAAGAATTCTTTCAAGAACATTTACGATAGATTGAGTAGCAGCAGTAGGGCGATTGTAATCAATTGAAGTCTGGCAGCGCACATCACTAAATTTTTACACCAGGCAGATTGACATTTTTATTTTCTTTTACGTCGACTTAATTTTGTACATTCAAATGATTCAGTCAGAGGCATAGCAATAATATCTTTGCAAATAAACAGCATCATTTATAAGTTCTAACAACAAAATTTGCTTAAACCCGATACAACAATAATATCATATTAGTCTTCAACTGTTTTGTGCTCCAATTTTTCTTTAAAATTAAATAATACGATACCTATTGACTGAATATGTAGCTTCCATTTATAGATTTCTTTGTTTGTAATCAAACGTCACATCAAATCTACACAATTATTAAGTGTCAATTCTCCTGGTCAATTCCTTTCCTTTCCTTGTCTTGTCAGTTGTCAGTGCAAAGGTCTATTTTCCGGAGGATATCAGATCCGAGTACCTACATAGTATTTTAAAATCGCACAGTTTGTCTAAAAGTATAAATACACAAAATGACCCTTAAATTGTACTATGATTTGATGTCTCAGCCTTCTAGGGCTTTATTCATATTGTTGAAAACTGCAAAATGTGATTTTGAATCAAAGTTGGTGGACTTACGAAAAGGTATAGTTTTATACTTACTTTTGATGACTTTAATAGACCATACCAGCGGAAACTCTATAAAACACAAGGAAAATTATATCATCTTCATATTTAATGCCTTATTGTTTTATTTTAGTGGAACACTACTCTGAAGAGTTTACGAAAATCAACCGTATGCAGAGAGTGCCGGTAATCGATCACGATGGATTTATTCTCACCGAAAGGTAGGTATTAACTCCGTTTCTTCTCCGTGTAAAGTCCATATTTTTATGTTATGGAATCATTATAACTTTAGAGTTTGATGTAGTAAAAGTCGCTTTTATTATAGTGCCTACCTAATATTTTTTGTTATCCTTCTGCTGTTAAATTTCACTTCAAGTAGCCTGTTGCAAAAGAAGTTTTTTTCTTGAATGTGTTTCTTTATTAAAGTTTTTCAATATCTGTTCCAGTGTGGCCATAATAAAATATCTAGCCCGTGTGAACCTCATTCCTGCGAGCCTGTACCCCAAGGAGTCCAAGCAGATGGCTCGAGTAGATGAGTTCATGGAGTGGCAACACACTGGCTTGAGGCTTCACTGTGCTATGTATTTCAGGGTTATTGTGAGTATACTGTACCTACCTACTTGGTTAGCTAATACTCATTTCAGGATTCCATTGTTACATGTAATTATGACTAGTATTAGGACTAAATCAACCATGCAGTGATACCCGCAAAGTTGATTTAGTTTAAAGAAAAAGCAAATGTGTTAATTCAGGCTTTTATATACTTATATCTCTTAACAAATAATAATTGAATTGATTTTGCCATTTAATCATTAAAAATAGGCAAACACCCACATCTCTCTCTCACACGCATACACACACACATAGGCAAACATTAACTTTTACCAAATCAATTATTTATAGTCTGCTTGTAAGTCTAAACTATAACCTTTTCCTTATTTATTCCATATTTCTGTGTGACTCCCAGTATCAGTCTTATGGGAGATTTTTGAGACCTTTGTGGAAAATCAGCCTAAATATAGTCAGAAGTCTTACTGAAGTATAGTTTGGCACTTATAAGTGTATTTACTACCTACCAGTTAGTTTTTGAATACACCTTAAAATGGAAAATATAACAACTACTTTTACTGTATCCATTGTACTAGATTTGGGAATATGCCAGGAAGTTTAAAAATTTTCGAGTATGATGTCTATCCAGAAATAGAAAACATGCAAAAAATTAAGTCATATTGTTCATCGTCATCATCATCCACAGCCTTCTCTATCCCACTGCTGGGCATAGGCCTCTCTTTGAATGTGCCAGCTGCGTCGATCTTGTGCAGACCTCATCCATAAAGAACCCACAACTCGTACAATGTTGTCGACCCATCTCGACCATGACCCACTCCTCGTC
The DNA here is from genome assembly GCA_964023185.1 of Macaria liturata. Classification (NCBI taxonomy): domain Eukaryota; kingdom Metazoa; phylum Arthropoda; class Insecta; order Lepidoptera; family Geometridae; genus Macaria; species Macaria liturata. The sequence continues at coordinate 10,952,323 of OZ026817.1, read as the reverse complement.
TGCCTGTTCTTGGTCATATGTCATATTGTTACAATGTACCTATGTGCAATTTGCTGCCCATTATTTAATCTTGGAGTTGTTGTCGGAAATTGAGCTGATTGTAGTATTTATCTGGAGCAGTATGATATCCAGGGTCAACTCAATATAAAGAGATACATGTGTGGAGCCAGTTGGAGTAAACAGATTTATCTTATATTCTCATTTTTTTCTGTCATCATATTCTATAGACTTCTCCAACCATCTACTCCATATGTGTGAGTTATCCTGTTCATAAAACCAGTTATGGAATTCTGTTTTGAAGCGAATTGTCTAATGATAAAACTTAACATGATGAAAGTAAAAACACATAATATGTACATATACACTAGCAACTTATTATTGTCACTCTTGCTCATTTTGTATTTGATTTGTAATAGCGAAAATAAAACAATTTAGACATATTCATCTAAACAGATTTATTTCAAATAAGATTAACAATAGAATCTGTGAGGGTTCCCAGTCATTCTGTCATGATATATGTACCAGAGGTGCCTGTAGGTTTGCTTGTGTTGTTGGGGGATAAAAAGTAACCTGGTAGTTATTTTATTAATATCCAAAAATCACAAAACTCTGTTGCAGTGTTGAACATCTTAGACTGCAATGGTGCTTAACATGAAGCAGGCTGTAGTTAAACATTGACTATTCTATATAAAAAAAGTGAAGCAAACAGACCAACAAACTCTTTTTGCTTTTATATAATGTTGCTTATGTTTTTTTATAGTACCTAGACCCCATAGTATCGGGCCGCCGCCCAGATCCCAAGAGCGTGGAAGGCTATCAGCGTCGCATGACCAACGCACTGGATGACTTCGACACCAAGTGGCTCGGGCGCGGCTCTGCGTTTATCAACGGTGACACGCCCACCGTCGCTGATCTACTGGCTGCTTGCGAGATGGAACAACCTAGTATGTATTTATTCTTCAATCTTATAAATTCATCATTATCATCACTCATTTAATTGTAAAATACTAGGATGGTTAAAATCAGACATGTAGTGATCAAGCAAGATAGATAACCTAAATGGTCTCAAAAAGTGGGTTGCTCCGACAACTAAGTAAGTAAAAAAGTGTGTGAAATGGAACAACCTAGTATGTATCTGATCACTGAAAATCCACACCTATTTTTTAATTTCAATATAGCTGTTATAACGCCTGTTGCTCAGATAATGAAAGAATGATGTTGTTTTATGGTGGAAGTGCTGAAGTGTCGAACACAGCGCTTTGCCTCTATGTTTATTGTACAGACGGCAAAGCTTTGTAACACTTTACCAGAAGTTGTGTTTCCTGCGAACTACAATCCAGGAGTCAAATGTAGAGTTAATAAGTATCTTCTAGGTAAGCGTGTCAACTCACCAGAGAAAGTCGAAATTGAAACATTCACTGTTAATGAAACAAGCACTTAACCTTTGGACCCGCATATCCAATACCATAAGATAATCCGGATAACAGTGAAGATAAGAGACATTTAGTTTGATAGATCAATAAGATAAAATTGGCTGAAGGGACAATATAATTCAACAAATTATCAATAAAATGTTTATCTAGGTATGCATTTATCACACGTTTGTTCCTGTGCAATATGCAATTGACACGTTATCATCATTTTTATCATCAACATAAATATTATACTACTGAAAATGTTTTAGGGTTTATATCCAGTATGGCTGTTTCTTTTTTCCATGATTTTTATTGTAGACAAACACTGACAATGATTATATTATTTATGAGTTATAGCAACCATCGAAATGCATCATTTGTGAAAGTTTCAGCTTTCTAGCTATCATGGTTTATGAGATACAGCCTGGAGACAGACAGACAGCGGAGGCTTAGTAATAGGGTCCCGTTTTACCCTTTGGGTACGAACCCTAAAAAGTAGCCCATGACATTCCGTAGACCTCATACTATCTTGACTACAACTTGCCTGATGTTAAGCAACGTCTACGATCCAGCGCGCTGCCTAGAAGAAACCGGTTTACTCTCGACTTGAAGACCGACAAATAATAGTACTGCCGTGCTTATGATAATCACAGTAAGTCGCATTTTTGGCGGTATTGAGTTGCATACATATTTGGAATCTTCAAATCAAGATCTCCATGTCTGTCTATTCAACGTTTTAAAATTAAAGATACAAACAAAGATAAGCGTAATCATAACCACAGTAACTCACTGTTGACGACGCAGTATCCTTAGTATAAGTATAGTAAGAGGACCTACTGTCCATTTTAATCAGGAGTTAACAACCATTTCCAAACAAATAATGCAGTAAGTAATGATGCCTTAATAATGTTAAAGTACGATAGATCAGGTAAATAAACCTAAGTTAGCATAGATACAGTAAGTAATACATACTGGATATACCTTATGAACCTAGTTGAACGATGTCTTACCAAGCTTTAAACATAGTCACAGTAAGAGTACTTACCATTTAAATGTTTGCGAATACCTTTACAATTTTGCGATCGTCATCTAAGTATTAATACAGTAAGTAAAATTGCTGCAGTTAAACTAAGTATAACATTGCAATTTTTTTTTGATGCCTTAACATAATCACAGTATAAATGCTTACTGTAACTATGCTTAGAGAAATCTACACAAATTAAATTCCAGACAAAATTTTATGTTGAATCATGCTACATACTTACTGTATTAATCGTAAGAGATGTGTGTGTGGTGCGGTCCTACTGTAGGAAAAGAAATATATTAATTAATTACAAATTTTTAAATCATGAAGATCCGTTCAGCCGTTTTTGCGTGATAAATATACAGATAAACAGATACTTTACTATCTTCAGCTTTATTATATGTATAGATTAAACTCGTAAATATTATTCTTTAACCCTCTCTATATTACTATTTGATCTTGTTCCAGGGATGGTAGGTTTCGACGCCGCCGCCCACTACAAGAACATATCAGAGTGGTGGCCCCGAGTGCGCGCGCACTTCGCTCCATTCTACGAGGAGGCACACGTCATACTCAACAAGATCGTCGCCAAGAACGCCAACACTGAAGCTGCCAGCAAAATCTAGATGGCCCTGTTATCAAACTTTGAAATATTCAGAAGTAAAATGTAGATGGTGCTGTTATCAAACTTTGTAATAATCAGAATGAAAATATAGATGGCGCTGTTATGACTGCTTTTCGAAAACGGCTCCTGGGAAAGAGAGGGATGAAATAAAAAATCCTTGGGCTCCTGTTACTCTGTTTGATGACAGTTGAAATGATAAACATAATGATTCTGTCATAATAATGATCAGCATTTTTAATAATACACTTGTGAGGGCACTGTGCAGCTAGTTCTTTAAAACATCTGTATCTGTCTAAAAGCTCTAAGAATGAACCAAGTATTTACTCAAACATTGTCATTTTTAAATGCAGTACGATTCTTAAGTCATTTTATTACATAGGAAGATTGGAGCCTCGTATAACTCGACAAAATTATCTTTAAGTTACGAATGTAAATCTATAAAAGATCAATAATAAAAGTGCCACAATGTGTAGCTTTTGAAATAGCTATAATTGCATTATATCGGTTTTTTAGCAAGAGTTTATCTTACTGCATGCAAATGACTAGCAAGTTAGGCAGCAATATGTAGTTTTAATAAGTATTTGGATATATCTGCATTTTTTTATGTGATAAATTTATAATCAATAAGTATGTGGTTATTTTAATATGCTTTTATGAAATATCTAGATCATTCTTGTTATATACCTATATTACCAGTTGAAGGTATTAAATAGCATATATTTTTAAAAGACAAAAAAATCTATTTACATTGTATGAATTTATTGTGTGACAAGTGTTACAAGTATTTTATTTTTGCTATGAAATTGTTGTACAATTTAGTGCCAAATTTATGTCACAACAAAATATATTATGCAGCTTTGTTATATTTTTATACATTTTACCTTATTGTATTGGTCTATTTTATTGTACTTTTTGAACTTTAATAAAAATTATATTTACATTAACAAAATTGTCTTTCATTGTTAGAATAGAACTTTAACTGAATTAGCTTTTTCTTAAAGCATATTTTCGTCAAGTTAAAAAGTTATTCATTTTTATACATAATATGACAGTCAGATATAACAATTTTTTTGTATGTAGCGATGAACCACCAAAAAACAATACAAAAACATCAAACTTTGTATCACTAACGAGCCCGGTTTGTACACTGTTATTTAAAACTAACAAGTTTCCCAGTATTTATATCACAGGCTATCCCTCTACATCGCACCGGTTTTTTTTTAAACTGAGTAGTGCCTTTAAAAACAATACTAATGATATTAGTTTTGTTTTTTCAAGTTTTACTAAATTGCTGCGGTTTTATTTTTTTATAAGGGTGATCGTAGTCACTGGTCTGAGGTCTTAGTATTAGATTGTAGGCAACCTTTACACACATTCAAGTTGTGATTAGACATTTTAGATCAATATAAGTACTAGATAAACCAGATAAACAATTTATTTGTAACCAAAAGCTTACACGTCAATTAGAAACTAGACTAGTAGGTAATAATACGTGCCAGACTACATGTAAAATATAAACAGAAAACTACATGTTTCGTATTCAACAGGTCTGATATTTATTATTCTGTCCCAACAACATGGGTGATTCCTGGAAAAACCGTCGCTCTCTACATTTCAGACGAAACCGCACGCCTCACTGCGCATTAGTACAATAAGTAGGTACCTACTCATTTGTTTTGTTATGAATATTCATTTTTAGAATACCTCAGTTTCCAAGAAATATTGACAATCCTTTGAAAAATCTCAAAAGCTTGATATTTTAAAGATGGTATACAGTCGAGCAGATTATATTACAATTCTTATTTTTCTAAAGTGTGCGTTACATCATTTATATTTCTTTCTGTACCTATTGCAACTTTCAATCTTACAATAATTTACACATCTAATTAATTACTTCCTTTTTATATTTGTGGTGTTGACAGGGCACAGCTTATTAGGAAAATTGTAAGAATTCTTCACCATCATTGTCAAATTCACAAATTCGATTCGCGACATGTCCGTGTAAGTATTTGCCCATACATATACGCCGAATTATAGTAAATAGCTGCAAATCTTTTTTTTGTTTTGCACTTGACCGTAATTCGCCTGATGGTAAGCAATCACCCAGTAAGAACCGATTCACTCTCGCTTTGAAGAGACACTAGACACTCTCAGTTTTCTTCTTTTCTATTCTATATAGCATATGAAACAAACAAAAGCCATTAATTACTAGCCGTCAAAAGAATAACCATCGACATCTCAGCTTTACAGTTACCGAGAATTAAGTCTAACGTCAGATGGCGCCTTTGTTGTATGTGACATGTGAGGTTACATGGTTGTTAGTTGTCACACAATATGTCCTAAAAATAGCCCGGGCTGGATCTGGGCGGCTGTCATTGGTCAGCTGGCGGCCGGCCTGCGTGCAATCGAGCCTTTATCAGGCCGGGCTCCGGTTAGCTCTAGGGAGCTTTTACATCAATGGATATAGTTTTAACTTTTATGCACACTGAAAATAGTACAAAACTGAAAGAAAACTAATTTACATAATATAATATTTAGGTTGGGTGCAAAAACTATGTCGACATGATTTAAATTTTTGAGTATAAAACGAAATAAAAATGAGAAAAAGTTTTTGACTTAAGTAATGTTATATGTTTGATGAAAAAAAAACAGAAACCCTGAGAAAGATACTATTTTAACTAAACAACATGTACAATTTTATTATTAATCGTAGTAAAAAAGCAAGTAGTAAGTAATACCTAGTAATCTAAATTTAGATTACTCGGTGCAACTGCGTTTTGTATTTTCAACACTGTATCATCAACTCAAATAAACCAAAAACCGTTATAAAACATGATAAACAATATCCAAATCCAATCTTTTCATTGAAGATCAACCGGATCAGATATGATCAAACCACAATAATAAAGAAACTAGTTTATCACCGTAGTGACCTAAATTAGCTCCAACCGGAACAACCCTTTGAGCTGGCTTCGACGCCCTAGGTTAAGCTCTCGCTGTAACTTCCCTATGCATTGGAAAATGACACATATAACTTGAGGCAAAAAGGTGAGATTGCTGTGAGCATGCGTGCAAGGGCCCGGATAAGGGTGCAGTTATCATAATTGCATCCTACCTAGGAAAGTGCGTTTTAATCTTATTTTAATTATGTAGAAGCATGGTCAGAGAGTTAAGTAGTATGCATTCGTTTACTTTCTATAGCAGCCATTCTGCACAAAAATAAAGTGACAATTTTAACATAAAATTGTGAGTGGAAATTAAATTAGGATGATGTAATTTTTTGATCCGAATATAAATAGCAAGTTATTTGTAGCATAATCGTAGCACATGGCTACGGCGTAGTCTCGTAGAAATATCGTAGCAAATTGCTACGAGATTACGCAATGCTACACAAAAAGCTGTAAAACTGGTTGTCTACTGATGAAAAAATTTCATTCTTTCTTTTTAATTTTTGAATATTGATTACAGGCATATAATGACGATGATAATTATAAAACATAAGTCAGTCATTTTACAATCAATACGCATACTTTTTAAAATAAAATAACTAATAGCAGTTACAGGTGGGTAGCTCAAGTGTGCGCAACTCCCCAATGCACAAAATATTGCAAGCGCGCGCATCTCCAGGGACCTAGGTACTCCCAGGCATTACATCCAGCAGCCAATGTAGGTAGGACATGAAGAGGGGTGTGCGAGCCTTTGTTTCGAGTTTCAAGTAGTCGTTATAAATTGTATAAATGTGAATGTGTGTTTGTTATTCAGTAAAATGTAGAAACGGGTATTGGAAACGAAATAGTAATTTTCTTGTAATTTATTTAAATACATTTTTTTTTGTTTTTAACACTGTGAGGCAATATTACCTGTGTGTAATTTATTGTGATTCAAAAACAGACTGAACAAACAAAACGTAGGATCAATTAACACAACATTATATTGATTACAACTTCAATAATTGCAACAATCAATTTTACTGTCATTTTAAAAAGCATTTTCGATAAAATACGCAGCGTTCTGTTTTTATGTATGGATAGTTCATAAATGATAATTAAAAAATGATATTTATTAATGCAAGTTAACACATTTTCCCCTTAAATTTCTTCCTATCTGTTTTTGTTGTCTACGTCTCGCTTTGTCTGTGTTTGGGCGGATCACGTCCCGTTGTTTATGTAGCCAGTGCTATCATACAACCTATAAATAAGCCAGCATTCAAGATCAGATCACAGTGTCGCGGACACATCAGGCCCTCAGGTTCCAAGGCTATAAAATTAATTAGAAAAAAACATAAAAAAATCTTAATTTTTATTTCGTAGCCCAAAAAGATATTAACTAAAAAAAATACAAATCCCCTATATTTTTACTGAAATAAAATAACGAACTTTAAAAGTTACAAAAAAACACTGAATCGTACAAAATGGATAAACCTAACCATGAGAAAAGTGAACATGAAAAGCTGGACGATGTCATTTTGACCGGGTAAGTCCAAAAATATGCGTTTAAATAAGGCTCAGTAAGCTACTTTAATTGCAATTTTTTTTGTAATTTTATTATTAAGTAATTTAAGTTTTATATATTTAAGTATTTATTGAAATATGCTCTGTGATTTTTTGCGACAGGTTTTTCTTGCTCAGCGAAAGTTTTCTGAAGTTGCTTCTTTGTGCTTTTGCGCTCTTTTTACTGTACCATATGGTTCGTATTTTCGGTGTTATTTTAGATCTTTTTAAAGTAAAAATGCTATGAAAGTTTTGTTCTAACTGTTTATATGTTGTAAAACAATGAAAAACTTGTAAATATATGCCGCTTGCACCTTTTTTGACAATATTTTGAAAGTGTCGAAGAAAAGTCTCAAACGATATTGTTAATATTAATTTATTCTTACAACCGTGTCTTTATTTAAAACAACCGCACAAATCATCAAAACATTAGTTCAAGTTCATACAAGTTCTTTAAAAATATACAACATTTAAATAGTTGCCTGCTATGAAATATTTAATTCAAAACTATGTCTATTTTGTCTGTGTAACGTAATTCTGAGAAATAATAAATAAAAAACCAATTTACTTTTGATTCAATAACAGGTATGTATCATTTATATCTATTCCATGTACACCTAATTTTTGTCATAGAAAATATACATATATTTTCAAAAATCGTAAAGAAAGTCTGGTTTAATCATAATAATTTCATTGTATCCGACAAGTCATAAAAAAGTAGCTATGTGGGTGCTTCTTCGTGTTAAGCATTCTTTGGTCATTTTTGTGGCGATTTTCAAATTCGTTATTTTTCTATACTTTATGTAAGAATCTTTAAATATACGTAGAACAAAAACTTTTTATAGAAGAGGCACCTTCGAGAGCGATAAACTTACAGAGATAATCGAAGTTGAAAAAAAGGAGGCCACGCAAATCACAAAACAGCCCATGCAAATCAACATTTTAATTTATATTTTTTTATAAAGTTAGTTAAAGAAAATGGCAGGTAAATACTAAAACCTCTTATTAATAAAATCAATCCAACATAATCAATGATAGAGTAAGGATGGTTCGTTTACCCTTCTTAATACAAAAATGATGTTTGCTAAAACTTTACTGAGAATAGTGACGGTGTGTATTGCGACGTGTTTCCAGAGTATATGGATGTTAATGTTGGGCTTTTAACAGGCTGCGATATTTCTGGAGCCTCGCCACTACTATTGTTCGCCTTCAACAATCTGGTAGCTTTTTGGTGCTGCGCGTATTACTTACTAAGTTTAAATATTTATTTAAGGCGGTTGCTGTAATCTGATGGAACTGTGGCGCTAATGATATACATTTTGTTGTGCATTTTGTCAATATACTCATATGTCTGGTCGATTGTGCGCAAATGTTCTGACTGCCTGTATTGACATCTCCTACATAAGCGTGCATATTTCATTCTCCTGTGACCTGCGACCTGTGGGTGATAGTACTGAGTAGTTGTGTCGTTTGGTGAGTAAGAGCCGACCAGTTTATCGCAATTGAATTCTATGTGCTGCGTGATCTCGTCCTGCCTCAGGCATAGCCGACCAATACCATTTTTATTTAGCTGACGTTTTGTAACGAGTGATGTAAAGTACTGCATATACATATACATTGGTCGCTTTCAATAGATTTCTTGCATGTAGGTGTGATGTGGAGCTAATGAGACTTCACTTTTAACTTAAATCTACCAAGATTTCGTTCGTACTAGCAAAGATTGGTTTCGCGGGTAGCGAAACCAAGTAGCGAGCAATACTCCTCTATAATTTCCGTTCAGACCTTCAGTCTCCGAGTAGACAACAACAACCTCCCTTTTGCTGTGCCAGCAATTTCCCAGGGACATTTGGGCATCGACTCCTCATGCTAGGGGGCATGAAATGGCTCCGAATCCCACGTCCCAAAGCCTCCTAGCAGAAGTGAAATCCAAGTTCCAGCGGATCGCCTCCAAGTCCACCTTCTGCGGGTTGGAAGAGCGGTAGGACCCATCTTCCGCTCCCACTCTCCAGTATGCAGGACCCTGCAAGTATGCAACCCACCTCATGACCTTCTGCACATTCGGTTGGCTATGCTCTTTTGGGGCCCGGGAAGCAGGGCGCGCTCCTTGGTGCAAAGAGACTGTCCACATCAGGACTCCGTATAGCGCCATGGAACGTATGCCCATCGACTATGATGCCGAGGTACTTCAGCAAAGTACCAACGAGTGTGGAGGTTCCCCCCACACCTATCCGTGAGCCTGCTGGTAGCGCCCGATTTCATCCATGAAAGCAAATTTCGTCGGATTTGTTGAGCTCCACCCGCAGCCTCAGCCTTCTAATCTAATCGTGGCGACTGCAGCCGTTGCTGACAGCAGTGTTCCCACAACCCTTGCTCTGCGGGCGGAGACCAGCGTGTCGCTGGCATAGCAGACTACATCAACGCCCCAAAACGCCCCCCAGACGGATAAGATGCTTAAAAGGACGTACGTGATATAAAATTTTCTACAAAATTTCATTTGCGTGTGGCAAAACTACCACGTAAGCCACGCAAATCATGACCACGAAAATGAAAATAAAGTCATTGTGCTAAAACCATACAAAAACCTTCCAAACAAATTATCTGTGTTTTAATCATATATTAGATAACCTTATATTTGTACTCCACCGTGTTCTTTTAAATAAATAAATTCAAAGGCACCAGAAATAACTAAACCACGCAAATCAACGATTTCAGAAACCAAAGCCACGCCACGAATGTCTCACCACTATTTTTCGAAAACTCTATGCATCATCACAGACTACTATGGCTGGCTGCAGACGTATCATGACTAGTTCTAACTTGAATCAGGTCAACGCAGCATCAGGACGAGAGTTTAGAAATGTGGTGAGAATTTATAATGATCCACGTAAACTAGCCACTACCCCGGGACAGTTACATTTTTTTTAAAGAAAATGTAATCATTTTATCAGTATGATTTAATTTTTATTAGCTTCTTAAACTTTTAAGGACTTTGTGTGATTTTTTTAGTAAGCATGGAGCGTGATGTTTAAAATATAAAATTTATTAATCTGGGTTAGGGACATTACACGAAAATCAAAGAATGAATACATTTCATATTTTTATTTTATAATTTAAAAAAAATACTTGAATTATAATCAGTGGCCCAGCTAGAAGAGCATATTTGGTTTCCGTAAAAAAAAAATAGGTTGATGGCATGTCAATTTCTATTATTTTTAAGTAAAACCGCTTCAAAAACCTGTCTCAAAGAATGACCCATGTAATTCTACATATTCGTTATTAGGAATGGAAATTTTGTATGTGATTTATCTTTTCAGCAATAAGTTTAATAAACCATGTAATTTGTTTCATTTGTAAATATGCAGCAATTTGATAAAAATGAAGTTCTACTCGCTAACATTATTTAATTACTACTATCAATGAAAATAATATATATTATCATTATTTCCAAAATTAATACAAATAAACATACCAATTAAAATTGAAACATTTAATAATACAACTGAATATTAATTACCGTAAGTGAGCTCGGTAAGATTGGTAAGATCCAAGATGCATTGTTTTAGATATCAAACAGCAGATGAATATTTACTGGACAGAGCGCTACGGTACTCTGATAAAAACAAGAAGAAATTAATGAAAACTCGTGCGCTGCGTAGAGGGCGACGCTTGCAGGCTGTGGATGAAGATGAGGTCAGTATATAGAAATCTAAATTGTTTTGTGTAAGGTATTTAGTTTTTAAAGGTAAATATGAATCAACTATGCGGTGGTGTACTGTCGATCAAGCCATTGTTGATTATACAGCTAGTTTTAGAGTTGCGCTTACCGTTGCCATCGATATCAAATACATAAAACATTGCGTTACACACTATGTACGAAGTATAAAAAAACGGATCAAGAAAACAACGCTTCCGGCTCGCCTAAAAGATTGTAACCCTTGCTTGATTTAAGAGTTATGTTGACTGCACGCTGACCGTGAGTAAAGTATAAATATTAGTTCACACAGATGCTGACAGCACAGGTGAAATTTTGTTTTTCTTTATTTATTAATAGTTTGCAAAACAGGCACTAAGCTAAAACACATATAATATAATACTTAATAAATACTTAAAGCCATCTTGATGCAAACCTTACTTACAATTTCAAGATAAATACTTACAAAATACAGACATATAGAATAGAATAGAATAGAATAGAAAATCATTTATTAAGACAGTCTTCAAACATACACACACACATATATATACAATAAATAAATAAATAAGGCTGCCTCAACACAGCCCCAACTCAGCATAATGCTGATTACTGGAAGTAATCAGCGCTGGTCTTCCGTTGGGGCTGGCTGTGACGTCACGTACGAGACAATGATTAAGTTTTAAATAAATGAAATGATACAGCAAAAATAAAAAATACAAAATAGATACAAGAAACATAAACCTTAAATATAGCAGATACTTATACACGAAATTTACACACTAACACTTATTAGAATGAACTTAGCTAATCTATGATTACAATTAGGTACATTACTACAATCAAAGTCAGTTAAAAACACACAACAAAACATAATACAACAGAAGAAATAACAATATCACTATAAAATTACAAAGTATATATATAAGTATACATAATCTATATTGCGCTGGTGTCATTTACGAGCAGGGCTTCCTGTTTTTGATGCTCAAAAATGTGGACCTTAAGTTTGGTTCTGAAATTGTGCAAAGAACGCAGGTTCCTTATTGGCGTTCCTTATATATTAATATCTCTCTTATTTACTGTTGACACAGAGGGTCAGCACTACTCTAAAACCTCAGACTAGTATTTAAAGTAGTCTGAGACTAAAACTAGCTTTATCCGCCAATAAGCGATGGCAAAAATATTGCAAATATGGTCTTTACAGATTATTTTAAAATACCTGTTTAGGAGTAATGGTTTTTTTGAAACTGATGTGCAAAATTACCGGATTTTATGTATGCGGTAGTAGGGCTGTACATATGCTCAAATCAAACTATTGATAATAATAGTTATTATTTTCAAATGTGAGTAATATTTATATAGACTGATAAGTACCATTTTAGTTATTTTAAACCCATACCTTATTATATTACACTCCCATTTAGTTGAAAGGGCTTGTCCTAGAAGTAAAAGTCTAAGGTGCGCTCGAGATATCTCTGCACAAGTGCATCCTTACCGCGGCAAGTTTAAAACTTCAAACTCCACCGAGCCATGCCTTAAATGGATCTTGGCTTCACCCTTGATAAGTATTCCGACAATTTTATTATGAAGATTTAGCATTTCTAGACAATAGTTTATCTAGAGTCCTAGCATCGTTGCATTCTAGTTATTGTGGTTGTTTTGCTTTTATAATTATTGGAACCAACGGATGATGTTTGCACTCATTTATTAATAACCCAAGGATCGCGCTGTAAACAAATTTTTTGAATTGAAATTTGTTGCAAAAAATAAATATTTGTTTGAAAGTGTAATATCAGCTTAAATCTTTAAATTTTCTATCATTATATACAACAAATGTTTATGTCGAAACTTAAAAGCAAGGTTATAACCTAAAAGTAAAAAAAGCTAATTAGAACTAATGTAATTAACATTCACATTAGTGCATCACTGCAGTCTAAGATGTTACTTTACCTAGAAGATTCTTATTGAATAGCGATCTATTCAATAAGAATCTTCTAGAATCCCGATGGATTAAAGTTTATGGACACAAACTTTGGTAGAATTCCAACTTTTTGCTATCTTTTCAAATAATTAACTTTTTGTTTTATGTGAGTGTTATTGTATGTGCGTGTGTGTGTATGTGGCCTCTGTGGTGATTGATATCTAAAAATGTATATAACTCAAACTGGACTGGACTCACTGGACGGTTCAGGCTGAAATTTGGCATGCAGGTAGATGTTATGACGTAGGCATCCGCTAAGAAAGGATTTTTGGAAATATATTCGATACCTTAATTGGCAAACCAGCTAACTCCATTTGAGTAAATTTTTCAGGAGAGACTTAAAACTTCACGCTTAGTGACCGTTACGATACAAATCACACATAAAAAAAAAATGGTGTTGTGTGGTTTGCTAATTAAGGTATCGAAATGCAAGTTTAACTTCTTAATGTTCGTAATGCGAGCGAAATCGTGAGCACCCACTAGTTAAAAAAAAAATATGTCGATTACATACATAGTCACGTTACCGGAGCCGAGGCAGGACTTTTTAAAAACAGTATTGATTTTAAATACGTCTTTTATTGACCAAAGTTAAATACAGAGTGCCTAATTCTACAGAGATACTTCTATTTATATGATTACAATTGTTTATCTATCCAGACTAAATTCTAAGAAGGCCGACAAAAACATCCTGTCGCCTTAGCAGTAATGCTGACAATGTAACAGATTAAAGGGAAAATGAAATATGATACCTATTAACTACAATGTAATTTGTTAATTAAAATGAATTGAGGTGATACTGACATGGGTTCCGGAGATATGACTACATACATACATATTATGTATCATAATTTATAAATATTTTATATAACTTATCACTATTAACATTTGCCACCGTTCCTTCAGAGGCTGTCTGTGTCGCCACCGTCGGGGGTCGCCGGCCCATCAAGACACGATTCAGGAAATCCTCCTCTTTTGGAACAGGTCAATATGATTCATAGTTATATATTCCTGTTTAAAATAACACACATACCTACACACTAAACAGAAGCAGTGTATATTTAAAAAAATGTATTTAAAAAATAGTACTTAGTATAGAATAATTTACAATAAATAATTACAAAGATACGAAATTATAGTGTCTTAGTTGTATTTTTTCACATTTAACTGCTACTATGGTATATAAGATGATTAAAAATGGTAGTTCTAAAATATTGTTTTTGTAATTTTAGCAAGTAACTCAACAATCGTTCTGTTCCGACGAGCAGGAAGAAAACGATACCCAGTCTAATCAAACAGGTAAATTAACAAAGCAAGTTTCTTACTTGAAAAGTGTTTCAATATTTTTATTAAATAAAAAACAAACAAACGTGACTTGACACAAACATTCGAATTATTGATACGCAGACTATAATTTATCGGTCTCCGAATCGAGATTGAACCGGTTTTTTCTAGACAAACGCGTTAGATCGTAGATTACAACCGTTGCTTACCATTAGGCGAATTGTAGTCAAGCGTAAGTATCATATTTAGTTATCAAATAAAAAAATGGAAGGAATAGATACAATACGATTACTAACTTTTAGATTTTTGACAGATTTTTTGATTTTCTTTTAGATTTTTTTAGACGACAGCTTTTCGACTCGCGGTTAGCTTGCGTTTGGGTGCGAGGAGCTGTGAGCCGCATCGCTGCCAGTGTGGTACTGATGTCAACCAGCTTGGGCACCACGGCCTCTCATGTTCGAGGAGTGCTGGTAGAATTAGCCGCCACGCTAGTCTGAACGACATCATTCGCCTGGCTTTTTGCACTGCCAATGTTGCAGCTATGCTCGAACCGAGCGGCCTAGCACGTGACGATGGAAAAAGACCTGACGGTATGACTCTTGTGCCCTGGAAGTTGGGTCGGCCTCTTGTGTGGGACGCAACTTGCGTCGACACATTGGCGCCGTCTCATCTGTCTTTGACACGGTGTCGGGCTGGAGCGGCGGCTATTATTGCCGAGCATCACAGAGACGCAAATATGCTAACCTCGGCCGAGGTTTTGAGCCTTTTGGAGTCAAGACTTTGGGGCCGTGGGGTCCGGGAGCCCATACTATTTTCCAAAACCTCTCGGAGCGTTTGGTTGACGCGACGCATGACCAAAATGCTGGCCTTTTTCTGGCTCAACGTATCAGCATTGCCATCCAGCGTGGTAATGCGGCCAGTATGCTGGGCACGCTGCCCTCTGGTAGTGGGCTGGAGCACTTTGATTATCTTTAGGCTTTTCTAAAGATATTCTAAGTGCCCCTTTTTTGTAGTAGTTAGAAGTAGTACGTTTAGTTTTTCTTCCCTTGTTTTTATATTTTATTATTGTAAATACTTTTAGATCCTTTTTAGATTTCAGTTGATTGATTAATTATATTATCATTGTCTGATATCTTTATAAAGAAGCAAGTTTATTTTCAGAAGGATCAGGAAGCTTGCGATCTCCAGAGATGTGGGATTTCTCTCCGATATCGCAGCCAACCAGTCCAGTGGCGCCACCTGAGAATCCTCCACTGAACACTTGTCTGCTCAATAATATACCCTTGATGAGCATACTGTCCTTGTCGGAACCAAGGCAGGAACCGAATACCTCTTCAGGTAGGTCTATTTTATTATAAAATAAAAAAAAATTACAATTAATTTAGCAGTTCTGTATATTATACCAAATATGAGGTTCATAGCAATAAGTTGTGTTTGTATTACATACAGATAAAACAAAATTAGATTTAAAAAACTGTTTAAATATGATACTTGTAGATAATGGTCATCGATTCTAATATTGATGACTTAAAATATTTTATCTACACTAATGTTGTAACATTCTACTTATGTTTCCAATACTTGACTTATAATGACTACTGTTATAGCGCAGACAACAAAACACTCACTTTAAGCAATTTCACATGATGGTATAATATCCACATCGATATCGTAATATCTCATTATAACATCAATAAAACGCGACCAACCTGATTGCAGGGCCAATCAGGTTGGTCGCGTTTTATTGATGCGAGCAGCTGCGCTCTTATTGGTTAGATTTTAATGGCGGCAAAATCACTGTGACAATACACGTACGCGTGAATTTAATTTCTTGTTGTTTGATTAATTGCATTAGTGAAGATAAAGTAGTGTATGCAACTGCATATAACACGGGTATTAAAACACTCGTTACTATTATGAAACTTGCTGCGCTCGTTTCATAAACTCACACTCGTGTTTTAATACCCTTCATTATATGACAGTTGCATAAACTACTATTTTAGGGTATTCAAAACATTCGTGTCGATGTAATAATGTAGCCACGGAGGTTAATAATACTCCTAACACTAACATAAACCACATTTTCATGCTTCGATATTAGCAATCAATTAATATCTAGGACCTTCAAAGTTGCAACATCTAGATTATCTATGTGACTAGTGTGTGTACAGTACATGGTTACTCGTATTTAACGCATCTTCAAGGATTACATGACCTACAATTAAAACACACGATATTTTTCGACATAAATTATTAAATACCCACGAGTCTCGAACAAGTAAAAAGATTCTCCGGTTTAACCCGACCAAGTTACGTGCGTTCAATACTTGGGTGAAATAGCTAATACATAATATTGGGAGTGTTTACCATCTTAATTTGACGAATTTATTTTTAACATATTGCTTGCAGCTTAGTTGTGTCTTCTTTTCATTTCAAGTTATTACAATGCCTCCAAAACCAACAAATAAATCGAGTAATAACTCTTCAGCATCTGCTTGTGATGTTGAGATTCGAGACCCTAGGTTGCTATCGAAACGCGAAGCTATATTCGAAATTGTTCAAAGATTATTTGATATATCTACGCAATCCGATATTCAAGACGGTGACGTAAAAGAGCAATTCCTAGATCAAACCTCGCAAGTCGACTCGTTGCGCGATAAATTCGAATCGGTTGTTGACGAATGTAATATTCGATTATTAGAATTGGATCCTTCCGCAAAACCTGATCACAGTTAGTCTGAATGTTTTTGAGACTTTGTATGGAAAAATTAAACGTGTTCAGTCAATCAAACGCTGAACGATTGTACTATTTACTACCGAAATTAACGGGAAAAGCTCGCGCGGCTATTGCAGGCATTTCACCCTGTGCAGATAATTACGAGTTGATTCTTAGCACATTGGTAAATAAGTTCGAAGATCAGCGCATGTTATTATCGGCTTATTTGAATCAGATATTTAATTTCAAACCTTTACAAACAGCGTCCGCGGAAAACTTTGAAACATTCAATGATAAATTCGGAAGCGCTGTAAGCGCTTTAAAAGTCTTGAAGTTAGATAACGGTCAGCTGACAGATTTAATTCTGCTTCATATAGCTATGACAAAGATAGATTCAGAGACGGTTAGAGCGTTCGAAACCAAATTATCGAATTCATTACCTACTTTCGATAGATTCATAGATTTCATGGCAAATCGTGCCAAAGTGTTTGAGCGCACTTATTCAAATGTGCCATCAACCAACCAAAAACAAAACAAGCAGTCTCTTGCTAGGGCTGCTCCTAAGTTACAGACTTATGTTAGTACGATTGATAAGTCAACAAAGTGCTTATGCGCCAATGCGTTACATTTGTACCTTTTTAAGTGTGACCGTTTCAACAAAATGAGTCCGCGTGATCGTTTTAAATGCGTAAAAGATAAGAATGCTTATATTCGCTGTCTTTCTCTAGCACATAAAGCTTCGGCTTGCACATCAAAAGGCACGTGCGGTATTTGTTCCGAGCCACATAATAGAAGTTTGCATTTTGAGCAAACTAGCGTATGTTGTGCTCATAGCTCGGTAATTAAATCGAACGCGTTGCCACCGCCCGCGCAGATAAACAATAACAATGCTCCTCCCGCGCCCGTTACGTCCCCGCTAGCCGCTACGGCGCGTGGGTGGGACATCTACACAATCTGTGCAATCTCTGTGAGTAAACAACACGGATGGTTCGAATGATAAATTTACTACAGAGTTATTACTGTTATATATCATATTGACAGATGTCATAATAGTATGTATCTACCCCCTTACTTTGAAGTAGTTACTAAGTGTTGCTTATTATCTACCCGCTATATAAATAAATCAGTCCGAATACAAATGGCGTTTCACTGCGACATACGATCCCTTATCACGGATAAACTAATTACCTACGGCACAGGTAATTATTTACGATGTTGTAGGGAATAGGCAGACGGCTCGTGCGCTAATTGATCTGGCTTCTCAGAGTAATTTTGTTACTAAACGTTGTTGTGCCAGATTAGGTACCTATGCAACTTAAAGGAGCGGAACGTACATACGTCAGTGGATTTGGCGGTGTTAAAAAACCGGTTGATACCTGTCCGATTGAATTAAGATTTCATTCTCGTTATGACAATAACGTGAGTAGGTATAGTATAGTATTTCATCGCTCGTCGTTGACATCATAACGGCTTTATTACCTACCACTGAGGTAGATAAATCATCTTTACCACTTTTTGCGGGACCTATTATTGATTTAGTGATTATTTCGGAATTCCGGGAGACATTGATCTCCTGATAGCGTCCAAACTGTTTAGACGCCTTCTTCTGTCTGACGACATTTATAAGTCACCTAACATGCCGGAGCCTGGTGCATTCCGCACTACTCTTGGCTATGTATATATTTGTAGGTACTGCACCTGCAATATACTCTCCTGATGCTCCAAGGACATTGACTTGTTGTTTAGTTCAGGAGCCTCCCGCTATTGACTCATTAGTCAGTTAGCGTTTCAGGGAACTTGAAGAGCTTCCTTCAGCTCCCATCCAACGTAGTACGGTGGATACGGCAGTAACGTGGTCGGCCTGCCATTTTAGGACGATTTGTATTCCCTAGGGAATTCTATGGATATGCCCGAACAAAAGGTACTTACGCACACTGTGTGCGCTCCTGTAAAGCATTGCGCTTTACAAGAACTAGCCTCACGCACTTCGTCGTGGAGCAAGCTTCTTCGTATAATCGTATACGTATGTAGATTTACGAAGCTACTATCTCGTCGCGGCACTGCGGCAGTGACTGCCGACGAGTTAAACTATGCCGAGACTAGAAAGCTGCGAGCCCTGCAGAGGCAGCACTTCGCTGAAGAATATTCCAATATTAAGAAGGAAAAACCTTGCTCGCCGGCGTTTAATCGGCTGAGACCATTTATTGATAGCGATGGTTTGATTCATGTTGGCGGTCGCCTCGCTAACTCTGGACTTGACTTTACAAAAATACATCCGGTTATATTGCCCCGCAATGGCCATGTGATAGAAATGATCATTGACTACTATCACATTAAGAATTTACACACTGGACCCGAGTTGTTGATGTCGCTGCTCCGGCAAAGATTCTGGATACTGTCCGCGCGCAGTAATATCAGGCAACGGGTACATAAATGTTATACCTGTTTCCGACAGAAGCCGCGGCCCACTAATCAAATCATGGCTGATCTGCCAGATATTAGAACGAGACCAGCTGTCAAGGGTTTCTCTATAGCCTCGTGTGATTACGCTGGACCGATATAGTACACTCCTGTACGTTGACGAGGAGTACATGCAAAAAAGGCATACTTGGTCGTTTTCTCATGCCTTGTTACTCGAGCGACTCACATCGAAGTGGCTACGAGCCTCAGCACGCAGAGCTTTATGTCAGCATTCAAGAGGTTCCTCTCTAGACTAGGACCTGTACAAGAATTGCATACTGATAATGCTACAAATTTTCGTGGCTCTGCTTTATATCTCCGCGATCTCTATAAGTTCTTAAGAGAGGTGTATAATGCAAAATTGGAACAAGAATGTGCAGAAAGTCGCATATCTTGTTAATTTATTTGCCCCAATTCTCCACATTTCTGTGGTGCTTGGGAGAGTACTATAAAGGTGACAAAATCGATCTTATTCAAGGTGATCGGGCAACAGCTTCTTTCATATAAAAAGCTTTGCCTGTAACCACGCAAGTGGAGTGTTTACTTAACTCGCGTCCACTTACCGCGCTCAGTTCAGATCCAGCGGAACCCTCGGCACTTACACCGAGTCATTTCTTGCATACCGTTGCAATCCTTGTCCGCGCCAGACGTAACTCTCGACACTAACTTACGCGACAGATATTCGCTGATGGATAAGATCATACAGCCATTTTGGAAGCGCTGGAGGTTAGAATATCTACACGGCCTACAAATAAGACAGAAATGGAACACTCCTTCGTCAACAATCACTCGGTTAGCGTTTCGACTTACAGTTCATATTTCACTGACTGCAATTCGATTCTCTCAAAGTTATCATGGTTGCCAAGCTCACTGGTTGCCATTATGAAAGTGGCTTTAGTACAACAATAAAATTGAATTATTTTAGTGTTATACTCAATCAACGGTGAATTATTTTTTGACAAATTAATACTTTATGAGTAATTGTTTTGTATGTGTTATTATAACAAAATATTTACAAACCTTTTTCTTAGATTTTTACAAAATTAAGCCTGTTTCTCTCGAATTCGACTCTAAATTGCTTATTTAAGTACTTAGATCTAAATACTGATACAATTCGAATTCATTTTTTATACCTAGACGACGCGGCCAGCGAGCGAGTATTGTGCCGTTTGACACACGACTGTCGAGCGTACTTTACTGTGCCCTCCGCTCGCTGCGTGTTCGAAACAGGGAGATAGGTTTCTGTTGTAATATTTATTCTGTGTACGTACGTCGAGTTGGACAATACGTGAGAGTGCGCTAGCGCCATCTAGGCGCGAATCTAGCGTTTTTTATTAGCGACGGGAACAAAACTTCTGATTACATTTTTTCTTTACGATGATGGGAAAATTTTCAATAAGATTAGATATTTTAGAAGATTTTTCAAAATTTTTGCAAAAATTCGTTATCGAAATCTACAACAATAAGTTTTGTGTAGTTGAGCAATAGATATAGGTAGAGAGTCCTTTATTTGAATATCTAAAATTTTAAAATAAATCATCTATTAGTGCATATTACCCATACGTGCTTATATTTTGCATTTACGTAAGAATTCATAGCACTTTAATTGTATACCTACTTATATTTTCCTCAAAATTGTGTACACAAAAATCTTATTTTTATTTCCGAAACTAAACACGTTTGCTTAAAAAAGCATGTTTCGATGTAAAAATGTAGCTGTATTTATTTAACTTTTATAAGCTACTTACGAGTACATAAACTTAGCAAAGATTTAAAAATTTTCTTTACACCTTGAGGTGATACTTAGTGTTTCATGGGAATATTCTGTTTATTTCTATTCAAAGTAAAGTTGGCAGTTTTTACAATAATACTTTTATTTGAAATCTAGTTGGGAAAAATGCTATTAGTCAAGAATAATACGTATAATAACTCGTTTAAAGTTTACTACATATTGCTACTAAATAAAATAGTCAAGTGTAACAAAAAGTAGTGATTACAAATACTAGTTGCGACTGATTTATTTTATATAGCGGGTAGATAATGAGTAACTACTTAGGAGTAGGGGGTAGATTTATACTAATATGACATGTGTCATTCCGATACATAACAGTTTTCTTACGATATATTTTAGAACCAGGGGGGTACGTCAGGATGTAAAGTAGACCATTACACCACCGAGCCACACTCGCATCAAACCTTCGTTTGCACTTCCGTATGCAATCGGCTCTTTGTTAAATAAAATAAATGGTTTGGTATTTCATGGGTTCGATTACGCTAAAACAAATCATTTTGAATTCCTTAGTTTCATTACCTAAATTATGCCTCTTTGTGGTTACAATTATTTCTAAATAATATTCTCATCACTGCGTTTATCGTCGACTACGTTTAACATCCCCCACTGCTGGACATAGGCCTGCATATAACCTCTATGCATTATATTCTGTGTTTATTTCATACATAAAAGACAGAACTCGCTGTCAGACAATTATAACTGATGGCAACACAGTCTGTTATTGAGTTTTCATTTGTAACCCAAACCTTATAGCTATATAATAGTTTTTCAACATATATGTTACTGACCCAATTAAACTTAGATAAATCTTAAGACTTTAGTTGAACTTATTATCAAAATTCAACTTTGTTTTAGGCACGGTTCCAAAAAAGAGGACGAAAAACACATTTGAATGTAATGCAACTCCAGGTAGTAGTGCGCTTGCAGTTCCGCCGACACCTCGCCCGTTGGACCTTACTTGTGACCGTAAGAGAGACCAATATTTATTTCTGTTTATTGTAGCCTTTATGACGTTTAAAATAACACTGAATTAAAAAATAATAACTTCACCACATCAATATTAGTTATTACTACAAGCTGTCCATCGTTATTCTCGCGTTTTCATAGTTTATTTTACTTGTTATATAACTTAAACAATAATCAGTTATTTAAGTAAATAAAAATTAAACAAATACACATTTGTGCGTTTCCTCAATGAGTAAGTTAAACTAGTAATATATTGAGTGTGTGTGCAATGTCCCGGATTATTCATTTATTTAATCTTATACACTTTGTCATTATTTTAGGACCGATAAATCAGAGGGTAGAAGAACTGCCTTCTTTGACAGAGTCTGAGGTTTTTGAGATGAACTTAAATTTGCGGGGTAAGTTTCACACATAATCCAATTATTAATTTCACTTCTTATTCGGACTTCACCTAAAGCGCTTGGGTATTACTAGGTGTGTCCGGGTAAACGTAAGTTTATTTTAGCTAAGAAATTATGTTTGTTTGCTTCGAAAGAAACGTATTAGCTTTTTAAGTAAGTAATGAATGTAATATATTATGAAACTCTTTTATTGACAGATGTAATACCTCCTTCACACCGGTACAGTCCTATAACACCAACATTACCGGATTTATCGGAATTTTTTCTTCAAGGTAAAGGTAAGTAAGTCTATGGTATAAGATTTCGTACTTATTTATGGATAGTTACAATTGAAGAAAAATACAAAAATATTAAAACAGCCAAGACCAGCGCGGAAGACCAGCGCTGGTTGCTTCCACACAACCAGCATTATGCTGAGTAGGGGCTGTGTTGTGGCAGATTTTATGTTTGTTTGTTATGTTTTTACTCGTGTTTGTTTTTCTGTTAAATCTGTCACAATAAATGTTTCCTACATTCTTTGTAAAAAAAAATATTTGTTTGATTATTTCACAAGTAATCGTAAGTTTTAGTGTGTTTGTCAAAGATATAGAAAGTAACCGGTTTATTCAACTTATACAATATTACGTTACGTTATAAGCTCTAAATACACCTAAGTATTACTAACAAAAATAAATGTATGTAAATTGTCTAATAGAGAACATATTTCATGGCGCAGCTATCGCAAGTTTAACACACGTTACATTTTCAGGCTCAAATAATAGTATTAGTATTCAACACCCTTCGTTACAAGAACAATGCCACTGCAGTCACAATGTTGCCCAAAATACAATTATAAATGCAAGTAAGTTGAAACTATACATACTAAACCTATGTACTACTATAATACTGAAATCACTGAATCATGAAGCAACCAATAAAGCCGGTCAATAACTGAAACTTATTTATCACATACCATCCGGAGTCTATAATTATAAATAAAAATAGTTGACGCATATTTTAGGTATTCAAAAATTATGATATTCTTTTCTTGGAAGACTTTTGTAACGTTTTTTTCACTTTTCATTTACAATCACGTTAATAGTTATCTATACTAATATTATAAAGCTGAAGAGTATGTTTGTTTGTTTGTTTGAACGCGCTAATCGCATGAACTACTGGTCAAATTTCAAAAAATCCTTTTTGTGTTGAAGAGACTATTTATCGGGGAAAATTATTCATCTCTGAGGGCTTCCGTTGCGTGCGCTGCGAAAACGGTTCAAGATATAAAAAAATGTGTATGAAAAAATTATTCCTCTTGAAATGATCTAACAAAATGTCTGCAACAGTATATGTCTATCTTTTAAAGTTAACTCACTAGAACCGTTTTTATGGTAATAACTATTCCACGCGGACGAAGTCGCGCGCACCAGCTAGTAATCAATAAAAACTGGAAGAACCTTGTCTACTGCAACACAGGGAATCCTAAAGCAGTGGACAGGACTCCAAAAACCAACTAAATATTTCTACAGTTTCATTTTTATTGTTAATAAACCATATTATAATCTAGCTTCTATGACAATATTGGAATTGAGAAAATGAAATAATGTATTAGTGCAAATAAATTATTTTTATCTTATTTATTTAGGATCAACGGGTCAGCCAGTTTTACGTAAACGGTCCGAATCTATATCAAACTCTGAGCTTCCACCATGGAAAAGATATTCACGAGGTAAGCATACAAAAATATTATAATGTACTTAAATAATAATAACACGTAAGTGAGTTGTTAAGTATGTATGTAAGTACTCACTTTTTATAAAATACATATAATGGGTAAAATTTTCGATTTAATATCTTGTGTTGGTTTTATATTTTATCAATTAATATTTATCTAGAATTCGATTTAGCCATAGCCTTCTTTAGCCACGATTGCAATGTGTATGATTATTTCGGTTTACCTTCAGTAAAATAAAATGTAATTAATACTTTTGAATACATACATTATGTTTTTTTGTTCCTGCCAGATTGGTTGCCTGGAAGAGATCGCTTTTAGCGATAAGGTCGCCAGTTAAGACACTAGGCTTAAGTTTTAATATTTTTATGTAAATTACTGTATTGTGCTGGTGTTTTTAATAAAGTGTATATCTATCTATCTATCTATCTATGTTGAAGGCCTCACAAATCAGACTGTTGGCACACAAACTTTGAAGAGACCTGGTGCGGAGAGTCGGATAGAAATATTAGAAGAACAACGAATTCCACAAGGAATGAGTATAAGTAAGTAGCTATTATTTACATCTTTGACACATACTCGTATGTAAATAGGTATGAAAATATTGCATGTTATCTCAAATTAGTTTTAGATTTATTTATTCGTATGACACTATTCAGTAAAGCCAGTTAGCTGCGTCAAGTTTTAGATTACATGTTTTAAACTTGAATTAATAGAATAACTCTTCTCACTTAAATGGAAAGTCTTTCTTTTCATTTTAGAATGTGATTTTCCAAAATAATTACAGAGTAGAAATGTTTGCTTGTTAAATCTAGCATACCAAAACAGAACAAGTAAAACTTAAATTGTTGAATGCTTCTTGAATGTTAATATAATTTTAGTTTTTTCAACCATATGTACAGTTTCAGGTACGGTTAGACAACAACCAGTGAAGCCTAGCTGTAGTAATCCAAATCTGCCGACAACAGAAAGCACTCTACAAAGTACGTGTCAGCTAATTTATTAAATGCATAATATATTATATCAGTTAAAAAATATGTTTAATTTCTAGTAAAAAAACTATGGCTTAGATTCAAATAAAGTTGGCAATGTTTTTAAATAAATGACTAAGTACATACAACAAAACTCAACGCTTGCGCTTGCGCACCACCCATCGAATAACGAAATAAATATGTACCTACTTGCATACACAAAAGCATTCTAAGTATGTGTGTACATATTTTTGTAGTTTATTTATTAATAAATATTTAGGTTATTATGATCAGTTGATCAGAATCTAGTAACATTTCAGGACAAATGAGCGGCTCAGATATCTTACTTTCAAATAACAGCCGAGAGGATCCCTGCCAGAAACTTTGTCGGAAATGTGAGTGACAAAAGTAATCTTTAAATTGCTTGCTTACATTAATTTTATATTCTGAACTCTGAAGACTCAAAAACCTGTCAATTTCAGGTCTTAAGGACATTGATAGACCCGACTCCACATTTCCTGGTAATAAAAATTTGAGAAAGTACACATAGATTATAATATAATTATCTCGGATTTTAGAGATACAATTTTGTTATGTTTTAGTGGCTTGCAATGACCAAAGACTCAGCCAGCAAAATCACGATAAAAGTATTTCGATTGCATCGAATTTAGGTAAGTTAAAAATTGCATTTTATTAACGGTAACTGTCATAAACAACGGTAGGTCTGTGCTTAACAGTGGGATAGAGAAGGTTGTAGATGATGATTAATGTCTAATTGTGACTTCTGAAATACGAGTGAGTTTTGCAAGAATATCTATCTAGAGAGGATTAATTAATGTTTATGCTCTCATTAAATTTTGGTCAATTTCTAGTGGTCTTATTGGTTTATGGTCAGTTAAAATATGATTAGGAATATGTAGTGTATTAAAAGTTACAAATTTATCGGAGCATAATTAATAATTAGGGTAATATTTTTTCAGGAAATTTGAATAGACCTTTTCAGCAACCAAATTTAAGACCTCAAGCTTTAGATCACGTTCCTGTAGAACCCGAGCCAATT
Source organism: Macaria liturata (assembly GCA_964023185.1). Taxonomy (NCBI): domain Eukaryota; kingdom Metazoa; phylum Arthropoda; class Insecta; order Lepidoptera; family Geometridae; genus Macaria; species Macaria liturata. Next base: position 10,925,736 of record OZ026817.1, on the reverse strand, counting down.
TTAAACTATGGTAAGTTTCAAGATAAAACTGTCTTTTAGTTTCTTATTGACTTCGTAGGTATTTTGTCATGCTTAGAGTATATTATTTCGTTTTGTTGGAAAAAAATATCAAGAGAATTTTATGTGTTCGGCGTGCTGAATTTTTTGTAAATATCTGTTTTTGTAAGTTTTTCTGTATATTTAAGTAATTTTTGTATATACTAGTGGAATGTAAATAAAAGTGTATTCATGTCATATTACTATATAATCGGTAAGTTTTTTACTTGCTCCTATAACTATGAATCAAGTAAAAGAAGATATGTGGCCAATGGAAATTGAATATGTAGCCATAAGGCTGTTGATCGCATCTGGACATTAAGACATGCGGTCAACAACCTTACAATTACACGTTCAACCAGTCATCATCAAGAAGCAGCGGAACACATGGTTCTTCTGAAGAAGCCTTCTTTGCCGTCACTGGTAAGATCTATCCACCCTGAATAAGGTTAAATACTCGTACTTTACACCAAGCGTTTGCTTGGTGTGGGGCTAGATGGCGATGTATGCAATGTCCCGGAATATTTATTTATTTTGTTTAGTTATTTGTAAACTTGATTGGACTTGTATTAAGATCTTATGTCTATCATCTTAAAAAGGGTTATTCGTTATCCTAACCTTCTACATTTATTTTTTTGGTATGTGCTGAGTAAATTAATATGAATTTGATCTCTACCTGTCTATTTTTACATTTTATATTTTAGCTTTTGATCAAAATCCCGGAAACTCGAACTCTTTTTTTTTAATTCTTGTATTTACCAATTCTGATCTATCTGCGTCTTTCTAATATTTGTGTAAGGTGCTATGAATATAGTGTATTAGTAAACATAATATTTGTGTTTATTTTTAGATTCTATTGAACAGCCGTTCTCTAACTACACCGAAGAACCAATGGATATTGAACCTGAACCTGGTAATATGCCACCAAATATATTTTTTTTCATTTATTTAGTTATTATTTTTTATACTAGTTGTAGTTGATTGTAGTAACTTTCGATTAATTGTTCATCAATTTAATATTCATCTAAAAAAATATATTTCTTTTTGTTTTCATTATTTTTACAAAAACATTGTAATATAACACAGATCCATTGGTACAATATCGGCTTCCGATGCCCGTGAATAAGCAAGTTTTACCAAATCGATGCTTAGAACGATCTAACTCCATGATCTATAACCCTGGTAAGTAAATGTATTAGTTGATCATTTTGTTTATAAATTTATGCTTTGCTTTTTTCGTTTGTTTTCTGAATTATCAACACAATAATAAAATCAAAAGACTGCTCAATTAATCACTTGTTGATTAAAGTTTTAACGCAACTAAACAAAAATAATTAAAATTAAAAATATCAACACCGTGTTTTCTCCATAAGCTTCGCAGAGAACATTGTGAGAGAGAAGGAGAGGCAAATTTTCAATTACAATTAATTTTCGACACACCTTTCAGAAGACGTCAACCCACTCAGGTCAACCTATCGTCAAGAAAATAGGAAGATAATCTCCGTACAAACTATTGCCACATCCGAACAAACGCGACCAAATATTGACAGACAAGGAGACAACCTCAGATCTTCATATATGAGCAGGAGACAGGAAAATAGAGAGTTTGTATCTATTGAGAGTGATCGCAGACCGCAGAGTCGACCTGGGATAGAGCGGTCAGCTTCTATGGTGTTTTCTCCAGGTATTCATTAAATCTACACCAGTGGAAGCTTTAACCAATTTCCAATCAAAATATATAAAGCTCAAAGGTGACTGACTGACTGACATACAGCGTAGGCATCCAGTAAAAAATATTTTTTGCTACTTTTAATGCTAAAATAGTGGATGCAAATTTTACTAGCCGCGAGCACCCATTAGTATAACATAAATTACATATTGTTTCCTAATATTTATCATAATTTTGTAGGTCAATTGTCTCAAACGTTTTCCAACCGCAGAGGACAAATATTGGAGAGTTCACGTGAAACAGGTATTTAACAGCCATTAGTTATAATTTTGTTGATTTGGGATGATACAACAAACTGTGATAGAGACCAACGTTACATATGTATTATAAGCATATGAATTAATTTATTTCATACTTTTCAGAGAGAGTAAACCAATTTAGATCTGCGTATCCCATCAACCGACCAAACATGGGAAAGTTCATCCCGGCCGAACATGTCTCTCCTCCTAATCGCCCGGTAACTCGTAACATGATGAGATCTGCCTCCATGGTCTTTAAACCAGGTAAATTAAGCACTTTAAAGTATTTTTCCAAAAAAAAGCAAACCAACAATAGCAATATTTTATTCTATTTACAATTATAAAATCTTGTTAGTAAATCGTAATTGATATGTGATACTGGCAATCCGCGGTTATACCGCATTAATCAGATGTTAGCCTATGTGTTAAACCGGGGTCTAGTCTATTTTCATGCCAAGTTTCATTCTAATATATCCAGCCGATTGAGCACGAAGATGAAACAAACACATTCGCAAACATTTACCTTTTATAATATTAGTATAATTATTTTGTAGGTCAAATGAGTTGTCAACCTTTTTCGAACTACAGAGAGCCAGTACAAGAGAGTTCACATGCCCCTGGTTAGTAATTCATACCAGTTATTTATTTAATTTTAAATTTATTTCTTTATCAAATAATTTGAATTTTGCTTTAATGAAAACTTTGAATATAGGGTAACTTAAATAATATCATCAATAAATAAATATTCCGGGACATTTTACACAGCACCATCTAGCTCAATACAATATCAGCTTATTTTATGTAATGATGTACAAAGCTCTTGAATCTTAGACTATAGTGGTGCTTAACATCAGGCAGGCTATAGTCAAACGTAAGCCTATTTAGTGTTAAAAAAAAGAATCCAAAGTTTTATCTGACATAGATCTACATATATTTTCCGTTGTCTAGTACCCAAGACACAAGCGTTTGCTTTGTGTGGTGCTGGATGGTGCTGTGTGCAATGTCTAAGAATATTTATTTCTTTATTTTATACATATCAGTAACCCTGTATGCTACAACCAAACCATAGTAATTTGCTCTTAACTCTTTTAATTCTTTACTACGTGTATATTTCACCTGTTGTAGATCCATTAGAGATGTTCCGAAATAGGATACAAAGGAACACACAAAGTGTTCTACAAAGTAACAACTTGCAAAGATCGGCGTCTATGGTCTATACGCCTGGTAAGTAGAATTGTTTTAAACAATTTGAAATGTATTACACATACAGTACACATAACAAAACACACACTGTCTCTCTCACACCCACACACACACGCATGCATATTATGCTAAACATATAGTTATTTACATCCATCCTGTAATAAAATATTGTTAAATAAATTAAAATATTGTTAATTAATTATGTCTATATCTTAATGTTTGTTATGTTTTTATTTAATTGCTATCATTTGTTAATTAATATTTTGTCACTCTGTTTGTTTATTTGTGTGTTGATTATAAGCAGGCAGAAGCCATTGGCTCCCAAGATACAGTGAAAACTAGTTCGGGAGGCTTAGGATTCCAATAAACATAATTTAGTTAACACCCTTGCTGCGCTAATAAAAATGTATTACTTTCATCTGGTGCGGTGGAGGTCCAAACATGCGTTCAATAAACTTTCAGACAGTGCGTGGCGGGTCTTTTGAGCCTGCCACCACTACATGACATATAAAGCTCTATATGTGTGCGTGCGTAATGTGCGTTGTGCTATATATTTTTCCATTTCGTTAGAATATTCGAGAATGTCTCAACGTTACTCTAGCTGCGTTCCGGGATCTGCCTCACAGAACGTGAGCAATCAGCAAATAAAAATGTCAGGTCAATTTAGACTGTTGACGCACTAAATCGTATTTTTTATAGTGATGGGACACATTTAATTATGATAATACGATATTTCCACATATGAGTTAAAATTATTTACGTTATGTTAAAGCTTGAGGCAATTTAATGTACCTAAGGAGATCAACTAAAATGTGCCTACTTTAATAATATAGGTCCACTATTATAGAATGTTACAGTGTTACTTAATGTTTTGTAACTGTATAAGAAAGATTTGCACCATCACCTTCACTATCATTTCCATTGTCTAAACGTATTTTTCGTTTGCATTTGCGCTGCTTCATATCGACAAATATCTGTCGACAAACACGCGACCGACACCGTAGCACGCAAAACACTCAATGAAGTGATAGCGCTTACGCACACGCACAGTGCGGCAACAGGTCGATACGGGTTCGGCGGCGCGGGTTTCAAAGTAAGCCCGCCGCCGCACTGAACGATTGCGTTTTAAGCTCAGTGCGGTGGTGGTCTAAAACGGCCCGCCACAGTTTTATGATATCATTTTACTACGTTTCTAACCACAACAGAAAACTATATTCATCTCTGTCATACTCGTAAAGACGGCAAAGATAGATGTTCCGCACAGGCGAAACGTACATACATTTCTGCGTACGCACTGGCTGTAAGCACCGCGGCGGGCCGATTATGGGTGATCTGCAGTGAACGTGTTAAACATAATTTTGCAAAATAATCATTTTTTTTATTATTTTGATTTGTTGTTCTAATTTTATTAATATTTAGGTACAGTAGTGTGACACTATTTCGTTCGTAAATTATATTACGTTACAATAACATCATGCAGAAGATGTTGTTTTAAAACCTACTGATAAAACTTACCGTATTGGCTTTTTGGTTTGATTACTTTATAAGTATATAGAGGGGAAAAAAATAATCATCAAATGAAAAGTAACAAATAAGTTTATATACAAAAATAATTACATACGTGGCAATGATAGTAAAATGTTGTTGTTTCAGGACAATTTCAGGACCAAACTTTAAATCAAATCAACGTAGAGCAACCAATGCCTACATTTTACCAGCAAAGTAAGCGAATTTTGTAAATTTTCCCACAAAATAATTTAAATATTTATTCTATAAATTATTTCAAAAAAATTCATACTATCTTGCAGATAATTACTCTCCTGGAAGTCAGGTTCAGGCTTCCTACCATAATCAGAATATGGAGCGATTTTCCCAAGGTAAGTTGTAATCAAGTAACATCAACTTCTCTATTATATCTTTTCAGTTGTATACTTTATACCTTATTCACGGGGAAATATGGCGCACAAAAATTGTGTTGGACACCATGTCTTCATAAGTCCTCGTAATAATTGTATAATATGTGTTTGTCGTACATACCACCTGTTCTTCAGGTCAGTTTCAAAGTTATCCAGCCCGAAACTTGGAGCGATCTGCATCGATGATGTTCATACCCAGTAAGATACCATTAAAACTAATATTTTTGTCTCAAAATAAATATTATTCCTATTCTATGAAAAAAACTGTCTGAAATCGACACAGCTGGTACATACAATGTGAGGCCTACCCCCAGCAGTGGGATAGAGATTGCTGTGTATGATAATGATGATTTAATTATTCGTTAATATCTATGTAATAATATTTTTTTATTTTTCTGGTCTTTTATGGAGATTAACAATAAGTAACGTTGACGACATTAGAACAACCGCAGGGAGCACCTGGATTCAATCTGCGCAGGACCGGGACGAGTGGCGTACAATAAGAGAGGCCTATGCACAGCAGTGGGCGATAGCAGGCTGATGATGATGATAACTATGTAAATAACCAACCCAGTAAATATTTTAACTATTGTGTATTTTAGGTGAAAGTCAATCCAGTTATGCGCCGACTGTGCCGCAGCAAGCCCCGTCCCGGGTGACCACAGCATACCCATCCAGTGTACCACTGAATTCTACTGCAGTCTTTGATACAGGTAGGTATAGCACATATTTTCTTAACTTTTTCATGGATAGCATCTTTAATATTGTGAATATCGAAAAAAAAATTTTAACGTAGTAAATCTGTGAAACAATTATGTGCATTTTGATAGGGTGGTGGTTTTTTAGAAATTGATACGATCACTTATTATTTTGAAGTATGCCCGATGAATTTTCTGTGATTACCTCTTATTTGATGTACTGTCAACAAAACATGCTTTTTCAGGACAAATGAGTCAGCCTAATTTTGTGGCCCCCAATAGCCAAGGAATAAGGCCTTCATCTTATGATACTGGTAAGTAATCATTTATACAATTTTATATCTGAGGTCCGCATTATTAATACTCTCCGTCTCAACTTCTATTACGTCAAATAAAATTTACTAAAAAATAGTTTTATTTTTTATTACTCATAAGAATCATGCTTAACTCATTTTCGCGTCAGCTGATACCGTTTTATTTTTAGTGGTGCTGTTTTATATCTACATATTTTGCTCATATTCATCTCAAATTAAGAACTTATCTGATTTATAAATGCGAATCTTATCTGTACTCGAACTTGAATATTGCACTGCACGTACCTACGTTATACGATTGCAGTCGGAATATGAGCACCCTTTTTCAATAGGTTTTAAAGCTTTTATTAGTTCGTGATCTCGTCACTGCATTGAGGAGTTATATTAGTTTAAGTATTTAATATTTGTATTGCCTAATGGGAACTTTAGTACAGTGAAGTACATATTTGTCTATGGCCGGTAAGTAAATTTGTTTTGGCTTTGACTTCACGGGCACTTTGTATTACAAATGAAATGCTTTTGAACTAAAAACACTATCATAATAGTAAAAATAGACAATTAAATTTGTTTCAGGACAAATGTCTCAACACAATTACATGCAAAATAACGTTCAACAAACTGAACAAGCTGGTTTTTACAATACAGGTATATCCTTTGACTAGACGAAAGACTGTTATTTATTTACATATATTTCACAAGTATATACAAAAAAGAAAAATTTACAAAAAACAAACAAAATATAATTTATTGTCTGAAACTATATCGAAAATAATTACTTAAAGGTGCTATTTTTGCAGCACAACTAGGACAACCTAGTTATCAACAGATGAATCATCCTCAAAGTGCAGGTATGGTTTAATCATATTATTAATCTTAGCAATAAAATTAACGGAATTCATCTACCATCTCATGCATTAACCATTTAACCATATTCTTACTCGTTTTTAACTGCTTTGCGAAAGTAAAACCAACTTATGTGAATGAATAAAAAAGCTTTAGCGAACTTTTAAAAAATCTACACAATATTTAACGATTTATCCCAAAATAGAGTACTTGCAACTCCGTAAATATCATTAAATTAATTATTATCATTCAACATTTCTGATCCAAGTGATAAGTATTTTTTTTTTGTTTTAGGTACTTTTTTAATTATATGGCAGTCCCATGTATGTACTAAAACAATAATATATTATATAAGTACCTTAGGCTAGACCTGTCCATTAGGCTCACGAAATCGGATTTTTTGATTTTCTGATAGTAAAAAGATCCCTTTCCTCAGCCCCTACTCCGCACTACTTCACTCGCCAAGTCCGCGCAGCTCTCGACGCAGCTCGACCGAGATATTCTGAAGACTCCATGTCAATCCCTGGGCAGCAGTTCCCGCCGCCCACGCAGTACTCAGCGTATGGCGGCGCGCGCGCGGGGTACCCGGAGCAGGGGTATAATGCAGGGTATGGGACGCCAGGTATGTGCTTTTAAAGATTATTAATTGGCTCAAGATTTGTTTTACTTATTTATTAAATGTTAATTATAATGTTAATGTGCAGTTGGTGGTGCTTGTTTGTATATTGCTATATTTCTATGTTCTATCATATTATAAAGGTATAATATGATACAATCTTACCTAAATATTTTTATAAGAATGTATGTAAAAACAATTATGACAAGAAATCATAGTGTTACATGATGATAATAATTATTTATTTGTTTTGTAATATTTATGATTTTAATAAATATTTCTTTCTTTCTTCTTTCTTTCTTTCTAGTTTAATTTACTTAATTATTTGACTTGTTATCATTAGTATAATTTGTGTCTTTATTCGGGTCTCATTTTAATAAATAAATTTGAATTTGAATTTACGTGGGTAGAACTATGTAGGTAGTTGGTTTGAGAGTCAGTTCCATTCAATTCCTTACCCCACAGTGTTTGCTTGTGCGAGAGTTGTTTCAAGTTACCGTTGTCAAATGTCTGGCTGCATGGTGTACAAAGTGCAAAACAGAGGATAATTGACGTACTAAAGTTAGACGATATAACTTTTAGGACTTTTGCAAGATTTGAACCTGTTTAATTATTCTATTCTCTAAGAGTTTCCTAAAAATAAAATTGAAGACACTCAGAAAACTTCACTTGCTTTTTCTGTAAACAAAGTTTTGTTAAAAAAAAAACCCTTGAACATTTACAGTGAAATGGTCAAAGCCTCTTAACTTTGCCAATCCATTTGCGAGTACGCTCAAATAATGCAGTTTCTATTTGACTTACTGCAATTTTATGATTTTTGTATGCTTCTTTAACTTTTGGCTATTTCGTATAGGTCGACTGAAAATTATGTGCGATGTAAAAAAATAATTTACCTAAGTTTATCAGAAAAAATAGGATCAGAAAAAACTTAGTCTAATCTTACTATTTATGGGAATCTACATGTATTCTATTTGTTTCAGCGATGCCGCCGCCACCAATATACGTATGCAGGCATTGCAACAAAACCTACAAAACCAACACCGGCCTAAAGAACCATCTTCGGCGGATCTGCGAGAGGAACCCCTACGACCGATATCCCATGAGATGAAGAGACACATACGTTGAAGAATACATGCATGCATTATAATAAGGTATGGATCATATGATTATCAGTCGGATTTTCTTATAGTGCGATGCACTCGGCGTTGAGGCGCAAAATATAAAAGCCTAAGGGTCAGGAGCACCAGCAGCCGTCGAAAGGGGTGCCGATTTTAATATTGGCTTGGGGTGAAGGGTTTATAAAAGCGCTGCTGAAATGATGTTGGTATCATTTAATGCCCGGAGTACAGTGTCGAATCTTAACCTGGGTTAAATACGCTATTTAGAATTTTTTTTAGGATGTACAGACTTTTGATGACTAGTTTTTTGTAGCGCTATTAACTTAAACAGAGGTATACATGTGTGAATGTACGTAATATTTATTTGCCGATTGGTTTACTTTTAGAATGTTAAGTAATTATAAAAAAAAACCTTGGGCAATTTAATTTATTTAAAGCGCTTCACTTTACTTCGGCGTTATCTTATATAGTTATCATATATACTTATGACAAAAAAGTGATTCGTATCGAAAGACTGTGTTACTCGTATTTTGATGAATAGTTCACAGATTATATTTTAGACAAAAACAGTTAATGACATGGGCGATTAGGAAATTGAGCTCGAGAAATCACTATGTGTAGAATTTCGTCTAATCATTTGAAATAAAATGAAATTAAAATTATTTATTTTGCGACAAGAAAATACGTACGAACACATTCAGGAAAGTAAGACAAACACATTTTGCACATACACAATTTCCTGTCACAAGCCGGCCTCAACTCAGCATACATTACATTTGGTGTTTTGTAGACATACTCGTACTTTAAAAAAACTTTAATTTCTCAAATGTTTACTGTAAAAAGTGAGATATGTAGATATAAATGAATCATCATCATCATCCGCCTGTTATCCCACTGCTGAGCATAGGCCTTTCTTCTTGCACGCTACTCGTCCCGGTCCTGCGCAGATAGAATACAGATGTAAATTAATAATTGTTGTTAATTGTATGAATACATAATTAAATTTTATTATATTTTATCCGTGTGAGGGCGGAGAAAGAATACCCTCACCGTCACCGGGACAACGAATCGTAAGAGGCGATGAACCCGGCCTTAGTTTGTAAGTTAGCTTTAAGTAGTCTTAAGTATCCCATGGACTTAGACTATCTTTAGGCTTTTCTAAAGATTTTCTAAGTGACCCCCTTCCCTTTTTTATGCTGTAGTTAGAAGTAGTATGTTTTATTTTCTCCCTTATTTTTATGTATTACTATTGTAAATATAGGAAAATAAAGTCTTAAGTTAATTAAGTATGCGGTGTTACAGGTTTGACGTTCCATAAATTGAAGGTTATATAAGTTGTAATTTAAGTAAGGTTATTTGGTGTTACATGTTTCACTGCGCATGAAATTTAGGTTGTTGTAAATAATCGTAGTCGCTGTTGCAGATTTGACTCTCAAAACATTTTAGGTTATGTTAGTTATAAACTAATTTTTGAGTGTATTCAGTGTTGCAGGTTACAGGTTGTCCTTAATCATAAGTAATTAGTAGTAAATTAATTTTTAAGTATATTCGGTGTTATAGGTTTGACGCTCACTAATTTTTTTTTAACTCGAAAAAGGCCATCTTTTTACTACAGCCTGTCTGGTGTTAAGATGTAAATTATTTAATGTTATTTGGTGTTTCTGGTTGGACGCTCTATAAATTATTGGTAATATTAGTAAGAACATAATTTGTCAGAACATAGTGTATTCGGTGTTACAGGTTTCACTGTCCTTAATTATACGTGTTACAGGTTTGACGCTCCATATATTAAGTATAAGTTATTAGCTAGAAATTAATTAAACGTACTTGAATTACGTGTTACAGGTTTGACTGCCCATAAAATAAAGGTCATACTAGTTATTAAGGTAGAAAAAAAATAAAAAAATAAAATAAAAAAATAAAAAAAAATAATAATAATATAAATAATCGTAATCGGTTTTGTAGGTATGACTATCCATAAAGTATAGATTATGTTAGTTATAAACTTATTTATAATTGTATTCGATGTTACAGGTTGCATTGTCCTTAATTATAAGTAATTAGTTGTTAATTATTTAAAGTTGATTGGTGTTACAGGCTCGAGTCATCATAAATTATAGGCAAAATTAAAAAAATAAAACGGTTATTCATTTATTCAAGAATATTCGGTGTTAAATGTTTGACTGCCCAAAATAACAAAAAAGAAAAAAATATAAATCAAATAGATTTGAAATCGACATCCATATCTTATCCATATGTCTCCAAAAATATCTTATAAGTAGACTATTGATACGAACTGAACGTAAAATAATTAAACATGAGCACTTAAGTTCCTAAAACTTTTTGTTTTTGTTAGTTAATACAGCGTTCTATTCAGTTCTATACTAAGTAAATTCTTTAATTACTTAGATATGGGTTGGAACATTTACTACTTACATATATAGATTTAGTAATTTTTTCAAGGAATTTCACCCCTCTCTTGCTCTTACGTTGAAACGTGTCACAATGTCAAATATATAATGTCATTATACGTATGATATCTTTATTATATTTATTTAGACACAAAAAATATTATAAAAGCATTGTTGGTGTTCTTATCTCATACTCAATTCTGTAGGGTATTACATAATGAAGATACATATTACATACATAATAAAAAAATGTAGAGTTAATATTTTGTGTGTAGAGTTTTATTCTTCCATGTGTAATGTTGTTTCTGTAATACATACTCGTACATATGTATAGTAATCTATATACTCTTATATTCTGCATTGTATACGCTCGTCAAACTATGACTGTGATAGTGCTATAAAAGATAAAGATAAAAAATCTTTATTGATAATGTAAAGTTGTAACATACATAGGTATAGGTATAAGTACTAATATCACAGAATATGCTACACAAATTACAATATCTCGTCAAATTGAATTTATAACATTTAGAAGTTACAATGTCTAGTTTTATTAATAAAATAATGATTTTTTTTGTTATTAAAATCATGTCAAACAGATTAATAGGTATGTAATCATACAATATGTCAACTTAAATAAATCTAGGTACTGTCACTTTAGCTGTATAGGGGCTAAAATGACAATTTGGCATCACACTCCTTGCCTAGTAGTTAATTAGGTACTTAATTTCTAAGCAAGATTAGAATCAATTGCTAGTTGACTGTATATGTACATACTAATTGTTGTACTGTAGATGTATGTATATATTTACTTCCAGAGCCAAGCTCGTATATGTACATACTAACTGTTGTACTGTAGATGTATGTATATATTTTCTTCCAGAGCCAAGCTCGTATATGTACATACTAACTGTTGTACTGTAGATGTATGTATATATTTTCTTCCAGAACCAAGCTCGTATATGTACATACTAACTGTTGTACTGTAGATGTATGTATATATTTTCTTCCAGAGCCAAGCTCGTATATGTACATACTAACTGTTGTACTGTAGATGTATGTATATATTTTCTTCCAGAGCCAAGCTCGTATATGTACATACTAACTGTTGTACTGTAGATGTATGTATATATTTTCTTCCAGAGCCAAGCTCGTATATGTACATACTAACTGTTGTACTGTAGATGTATGTATATATTTACTTCCAGAGCCAAGCTCGTATATGTACATACTAACTGTTGTACTGTAGATGTATGTATATATTTTCTTCCAGAGCCAAGCTCGTATATGTACATACTAACTGTTGTACTGTAGATGTATGTATATATTTTCTTCCAGAGCCAAGCTCGTATATGTACATACTAACTGTTGTACTGTAGATGTATGTATATATTTTCTTCCAGAGCCAAGCTCGTATATGTACATACTAACTGTTGTACTGTAGATGTATGTATATATTTATTCCAGAGCCAAGCTCGTATATGTACATACTAACTGTTGTACTGTAGATGTATGTATATATTTTCTTCCAGAGCCAAGCTCGTATATGTACATACTAACTGTTGTACTGTAGATGTATGTATATATTTTCTTCCAGAGCCAAGCTCGTATATGTACATACTAACTGTTGTACTGTAGATGTATGTATATATTTACTTCCAGAGCCAAGCTCGTATATGTACATACTAACTGTTGTACTGTAGATGTATGTATATATTTTCTTCCAGAGCCAAGCTCGTATATGTACATACTAACTGTTGTACTGTAGATGTATGTATATATTTTCTTCCAGAGCCAAGCTCGTATATGTACATACTAACTGTTGTACTGTAGATGTATGTATATATTTATTCCAGAGCCAAGCTCGTATATGTACATACTAACTGTTGTACTGTAGATGTATGTATATATTTTCTTCCAGAGCCAAGCTCGTATATGTACATACTAACTGTTGTACTGTAGATGTATGTATATATTTTCTTCCAGAGCCAAGCTCGTATATGTACATACTAACTGTTGTACTGTAGATGTATGTATATATTTACTTCCAGAGCCAAGCTCGTATATGTACATACTAACTGTTGTACTGTAGATGTATGTATATATTTTCTTCCAGAGCCAAGCTCGTATATGTACATACTAACTGTTGTACTGTAGATGTATGTATATATTTTCTTCCAGAGCCAAGCTCGTATATGTACATACTAACTGTTGTACTGTAGATGTATGTATATATTTACTTCCAGAGCCAAGCTCGTATATGTACATACTAACTGTTGTACTGTAGATGTATGTATATATTTACTTCCAGAGCCAAGCTCGTATATGTACATACTAACTGTTGTACTGTAGATGTATGTATATATTTTCTTCCAGAGCCAAGCTCGTATATGTACATACTAACTGTTGTACTGTAGATGTATGTATATATTTACTTCCAGAGCCAAGCTCGTATATGTACATACTAACTGTTGTACTGTAGATGTATGTATATATTTACTTCCAGAGCCAAGCTCGTATATGTACATACTAACTGTTGTACTGTAGATGTATGTATATATTTACTTCCAGAGCCAAGCTCGTATATGTACATACTAACTGTTGTACTGTAGATGTATGTATATATTTACTTCCAGAGCCAAGCTCGTATATGTACGTACTAACTGTTGTACTGTAGATGTATGTATATATTTACTTCCAGAGCCAAGCTCGTATATGTACATACTAACTGTTGTACTGTAGATGTATGTATATATTTACTTCCAGAGCCAAGCTCGTATATGTACATAATTGTATTCGAATAATTAATAAGTTGTAGCCATTACTATATACTCGGTTAGTCCTTGATAGTCTGCAAATCTTGTAGTTAGAGCTTCTATCCTACAGATTACGGTTTTTAGATATATTGTATTGTTAGATATGTAGCTTATTAGACGGTAGATATATTTATTTTAAAAAATATTTGCAACATAACCATATAGGTAATGCTCTACTCTTTGCAAATCACCAAGACATGTAAAGCAACATTCTAAATCTAACTTTTAAAAGTATTAATATGTTACTAATAAACTCGTTTTTAAATAAAATATTACTCAATATTTATGGTATACAAATAAGTAATAAAATAATTAAATATATTGTAGTGACAACCATATACGGGGAAGTTTGCGCTTATTAGGTACAGAAATCGCGGCTACTTCTATTGGTTTGTACCTGTTGTAGTATATTAGTTTAAAAAATGTATGTACATAGGTTTTTTAGTAGGCGCTGAGTCAGGGGGGAATAATTAAATACTGGCATCACCCCGGCGTCCGTTTCAAATTAGGGCTAGGGTTGCAGCAATTAGTGGAGGGCTACCCCCTCCACTAATTGCTGCAACCTAATTTGACAAGAGATTTCATCGATAGGTTTTCTAGTGTATCTTTATGTATATATATACCTAATATAGAATATAATATAATATAGCTTTAACTTTAACCATAAAACACAGAAATTACAAAACAGAAAAGAACAAATTTAAATTAAAGTGTTGCACATTGGGCGGCCTTATCGCCTAAGGCGATTTCTTCCAGGCAACCTTTTTGATGGACATAACTTACAATTGTAAACAGGCGGTCTACCATATAATATCTTCTTATTTATATTATTAAATTAATTAAAAGATACAATACACACTCAACCCATACACATATACTATTAATAATACACATACTCAATACAACTTATACATTATGAATCTTCAAACGTTAAATTTAAACTTTAACCTGGTCGCGCGAATTACTAGCGTATTTTAAAAGGTTTATAGGTAGCCATTGTTTGTTTTTAAACCCCTTAGACTAGTAGCTGGTTCTTGTGGCACAGTAAATACTAAGTCATTGTCTAATATACGTATAAGTATTTCTCTAATATAGGTACTTACTAAGTTGTCTTGTTGTTTGTGATTGTATAGATAGTAGGTTTAATATGGTCACTTTTCTAGTCACAAGTTTTAAAGTCTTATGTACTTAGTTAAGTAATGTTTGCGAGTTAAGTTACTGGCAAAATGTATTAAGTATTAAAAACCTTCTTCACAACTGAAACTCTGGAGAAATATGTCATAAATCATAAATCATAATGTTTATTAACCTTACGACATCGCGCCGTACAGGGCAAGTCAAATAACATATACCTATGTTATTTGACTTGCCCTGTGGTGCGGTGCGGAGGTGCGGAGGTGCGGTGTTGGTAAGATCTTGAGATCCACAGAGGCCACGTTGGTTAGGAGGTGAGGTGTGGCGGTGGTATATGGAGGAACACACCTAAAAACCATCAAGTTTGTTGTTTGATGTCGGTTAGGGAGCAGTCGCAGCGGAAAAACACTACATTATTTCTCCAGTTTCAGTTACAATGGATTTCCGCAAAGTAACGCCTGATTCAATATCTTACCTTCTTCACAAGTTTATCACCATCCTATAAGGTAAAATCCTCATTGACTAATAAATACCCTTGCGCTGTATAATAGCGATATAAAGCTTATTTATTTTGCTTTTGCAACTATATACAATTTTCTAATCCTCAGAAAATTTCACTTACTTAAGGATAGTAAAAAAATATTGGCACGAACATATACTCCTTTCCGCTTGGTTAAAATTAAAATTAAATGAGTAACTCATATAATAAAAAGATTAAGTATCCGTTTTAATAGTGTTAACCAGTAAAATTTCTGCCTAAAATGAACTTGTTTGCGAGCCAACATTCCTGGCATGCTCCATCTCTGATCATAGCATCGATTTAGTGTTGCTTCAGCTGAAGTGTTGCAGAGCTGGTCAAGGAAATGCCTTCCCTATTGTCAAATTAAAATGATGCCAATCTGGTAAAATTTCAAAAAATCAGATTATCATATTATACACATATAAATATCACATTCACACTTGTGGAATCGATAACCGTTTTTTTGAAAAACTTGCTTAACATACCTATGATAGTATTCCGCGGAAAATAGCATTGCACCTGAAAACTATATTAAGGGTGAACGGATTGAAGCACTAGTTACGAACTAAAATTGGATTGGAAATACAGCCGCGTAGTAACAGATACAGCCAGCGTAGTAACAGATACAGCCAGCGTAGTAACAGATACAGCCAGCGTAGTAACAGATATTATGGAAGCTTCAAACACGGGTTTGTCCGCTTTTGTTTTAATTTGTATGAATAAAAGGAAAATTTAGTACGTACGGGAACAAAGGAAATGGCTATAAATACTTATATAAGTTTTGACACCACACCGCAAAATTTTTACAATTTGGAAAGTTTATTTTCAAAGCAAGAATAATTTCTTGCGAAACTATAATATAATAGGCATAGGGAATTTGTATGGTTACCTTAAAACTTTGTAAATAAAAATGAACAAGTATGGGTGGTAACAGGGTTCAATGTATAATTATGAATGATATTAATATATGTAATTGTTCATAACCGTAGTTTAGTTAATTATATATCGTAGCCTTCAAATAAATATCCCGAACAATTTCTCATGAAAAGAACGTAATAAGTAATTCATCGGAATTACTTAAGCTGGAAGTCTTACAGCTGAATCCATTAATTGATTCTGTTTTCTGCTTCCTTTTATGTAGTATTAAGTATGTCAATGTTTTAAGTGTTTCAATATTATTTCATCATCATCATCATCTTCCACAGCCTTCTCTATCCCACTGCTGAGCATAATAATATTATCTCAACACAGCTAAATGTAGAAGTTCTTATTTTTCTTCATACTTAAGAGCTATGCTCTTGTCGGTAGAGTTGTTGCCATGATTGTCGGTTTTTTGTTTTTGCTAACCTCAAAAATATAGGCATATATAGTCGAAATAAAAGAAAAGGTACAATTTCTGTCGTATATGTTGGTAGTAAAAGTATATTAATAAGGTTAAAATACGACTAAAAGCACAGAATACATAATACAACAGAAACCTATCTCCCGGTTAGTAACGCGCGGCGCGCGGAGGGCACAGTAAAGTACGCTCGGCAGTCGTGTGTCAAACGGCACATCACTCGCCCGCACACCGCGTGACAAAATGAGCAAAAAATACAATGGCCTTGACTTGCCTGTTAGCTTAGTTGGTAGTGGCTCTGCCTTCTAATCTAGGGGTTGCGGGTTCGATTCCCGCGTGACACAAGTATTTATTATGATTTTTAAAATTTATAGTTACTTGTGTTGAGTCTGGTCTTTTGTATGTATAATATGTATGTAAGTACAAAAGAAATGTATAAAAGTATTATATCCGTTATCTAGTACCCACGACATAAAAAAATGTTAGGTACCTACCTGATTCAGTCACTTACTCACGAAAAACACACAATGTAGAGCATAGGTAATGTCTGTATTATATGGTCAAGAAATTTACTTAAATATTTTCGATAAAAAAGTAACTAGGTACGCTATTTATTTCCAACATACAAAATCTTATGCAAATGGCAAAGGTCATTGGCCGAGAACGGGCGGGCCGCGGTAGGTACTCTTTTGGTCCACCCGTATGTGCAAGTAAGTAGATAAATATCCATAAATGTATATTAAATCTATTTTCATTTAATAAAATATCAGTTTGTTTAATTAAATCATTTTGAAACCCTGGATTACACCGGGTGTTTTGAAGTGCTTAAGATTACGTGATAAAATGCACAAACAGGTAAGACTAAACCCCGGCAACATGGTACTTAAATTAACATACACCCGTTACCGTAACTACTGCACTAAGCTCATAAGAAAATGTAAGCAGAACTACGAGCGAGAACAATTTGACAAAGCCAAGAAAAATCCGAAAGCCACTTGGAAAGTAATCAGAAATATTACCAGTCTCGATAAAAATAAATCATCATCCAATGATCTATTGAAACTCTGTGATGATCCCCAGACGTCTGTAAAAAGAGTGAATGAGTTTTTTGTTGGTGTTGGTAGGAGCCTGGCAGAAAAGATTCCCAACTCTGACGAGGTCTGTAATATATCGGAAAACCGGACCTTAGCAGACTCTCCCAGAGACTCAATGGTCTTTCTCCACACTGACCCAATGGAAATCGATATACTTATCTCTGGACTAAAAAACGACTGTGCTACTGGATGGGACAGTATATCATCCAAAGTTCTCAAATTTGCCCGACAGAGTCTGATTGGTCCGATTGTTTATATTTTCAATTTGTGCTTTGAAAGTGGAGTTTTTCCAAGGGCCTTTAAGAAGGCATTAGTGCATCCTATATTTAAGAGGGGAGACAGAATCAGTGTCAATAACTACCGTCCAATATCAGTTTTGACAACTTTATCCAAATTACTAGAAAAAATTATTAATTCCAGACTTACAAACTACCTAACTAAAAATAATATACTTGCAGAAAATCAATTTGGCTTTAGGAAATGTCGCTCTACAGAAGACGCCATTCAAGGACTAATAAACAACGTTGTGAAACACATATATAATAAAAAAAAAATCTGTGTTTATTTTTAGATCTTTCCAAGGCTTTTGACACTGTTTCTGTCCCTCTTCTTCTCCAGAAGATGGAGATAAATGGAATCCGCGGAAAAACACTAGATTTATTTAGAGACTACCTGACTGACCGAAAACAGTGTGTCAAAATTGATAACTATATAAGCACTGACGACACTATTACTTACGGTGTTCCGCAAGGTAGTGTTCTTGGCCCCACATTATTTATCATGTATATCAATGACCTGTGCAGCCTTAAACTTAAGAACTGTAGAGTGTTTACATATGTAGATGATACGGCTCTACTGGTCCACGGTAGCAGTTGGACTGAAACACAAATAAATGCCGAAAATGCCCTAATTTCAGTGATGAAATGGTTGACCAAAAACATACTGACCCTCAATATTGAAAAAACTAAATATATGACTTTCACAGGAAATACTCGGGCTCAACCTCCCCAAACTTTTAGTATAAAAGCACATAGCTGTGATCTGTGCTCTAGGGATACCTGTCCTTGCCTGCAAATTGATCGTTGCTATAAATTCAAATATCTGGGAGTTACACTTGAATGTACGCTAAGCTGGAAACATCACATTGATTCGCTCATACCTAGAGTGAGGAAATTGCTGTACGTCTTTAGAAAACTCAGAAATGTAGCCTCAAATGAAATATTAAAACAAGTGTACTATTCGCTAGGCCAATCTATCGTCACCTATGGTGTTACGGTGTGGGGAGGAACTTTTACCACACATATGAAGCGTCTTGAAATTGCCCAAAGAGCTGTATTGAAATATATGTGTGGTAAACCAGTCTTCTATTCTACTGATGCTCTTTATAACGATTGTTCCTTGCTCACTGTTCGCCAGATCTTTGTGCTTCAAATAGTTCTTCGAAAACATAAGACTCTAGATATACACATTGAAAAACATAAACACAAACGAAGACAGGATTTGGTTTGCAGAAGCCTTCAACATAGAACTGTTCTAGCTAAACGGCATTATGAGTTTATAGCCCCACATCTCTACAACACTATTAGTGCATCTATTGACCTGCTTCCATTACATCTATTAAAATGTAAAATTGTTCTCACGAAGTGGCTAAAGTCACTTTCCTACCAGGAAACAGAAATCTTGCTAAAAATTACCCGGTAGACACTATTATGTTTTCGTTCTAGAATTAATCAAATTTTAAAAACTTCATTAAAATAGCCAAATACACACAAACACATACACGCACACACACACACACGCACTCACACACACACACACACACAAACCACCCCCAACGCCCCCACTCAATTCACCCAGACACATGAATGTACAAATTTCCTATGATTGTTATAGTAAAAATACCTAAGCTTTTCTGTATACCATTGATAAATAATTTGTCAGTATTATTAGCTATAATTCAACTTAAAAATGATCTTTTAGTAGATTTTGCTTTGTTTTTTTTTTAAAGTTCATCTATAAACTTTGTTTTATAACAAAACGGCATCAATTAGTAATGAACATTTTATGAACTGTTAAACTTAGATCTGTAAGACTAAAATTCTTATTCTTTTTACTAATTATTCGACTAAATACTTAACAATTTGACCTTTTCTGATGTTTGTAATTGTACTATATTTAATTTAATGTAATGTAATTAAATTCTAAATTCTATTGTGTAAAAGTAAATATTTAAAATGTATACTTTCCAAAAATAAGACCCCGGAAGGTGCTAATCACCGTGTCACAGACGCACCGGCGTCTAGTACGGTGCTTTAGAGATATTCTTGTATGTGTGCATTATTATGAAAATTAAATAATTTTGAATTTTGAATTTTTGAATTACTAATAAGTACCTAAAATGTAAATGGTGGAATATTTTTTTTTACTAAAGCGTGCTAAAACGTTATCACTCGATAACGCTTTAGCACGCTTTAGTCAAAAAAAAGACAGACTGCCCGCGTCCCGCACCAGCGCCACAGTTGTGCCGCGGCTCACGTGTCGCGACGCGAGTAACCGCTACTTACTGTGTACCTACACCTACAGACGCATCGCAGCACTAGGTACTTGTACCCTACTCTGTGGCAGGACGTACTAGATCCTTCCTTCGTTTTTATGTGCTATAGGTATATTAACATAGGTACCTAGTACATGACTAGATATAAATAATCTAGCCAAATACCAGAATGACCTATTTATAAATTATTTTTATGTCAATTCGAGTTTTAACAAGTACCTAGTACAATATTTTATTGTAATATTATGTCAAACAAAGTCACTTATGAAGTATAAACTGGGAACAAACGTTTCACCAATGATTAGGCATAACACGAAAGTAATACAAGCCCACATCCATTTCACGTGACAACCATGACCATCGGGCGAGTTCCGGACGGTATTCAGCGCAATATGAACGTTAACACGAAATGTTAAGTTTCATTTTAGCTTGCGCGTTGGTAACGGACAGAGCAGTAGGTATATAATTCAGTTGCGTCGCACCATTTTGTTTTATGTTAGGTAGGCCTGCTAAAAGTCTATCGTAAATGTTGTCTTGTCTCTGTGTGATCACTTACAAGTGGTATAATCATTTAAACTTTGGTACAGAGCTTTAATTTATCTAATTATTATGTACTGCTGTTGTATTCTATGTTATCTAGAATGAAGTAAATTAAGGCATATGTCTGTGTACTTACAATAATTAATGTCTTTTGTCTAACACAATAATGATATTATGAGTGTTTCGCTAATGTTTCAGCTTATAGTTATAATTTTGTGCGTCAAAACTTAATAATAGGTACCGCAAATTTCATTTCATTTCCGCGAATTCACAAAGTTCGTAGGACAAAAATAGTTGGTATTCTAATTTTAGAATTTGCGTAAACAACCTGTAACCCTATCGTATTAAATTCTTATTAAAAATCTAAAATGTTGGTTTTATTGTTATTGTAAATATTGTATGCATAAATGATAACGATATGATAAATGATATTGACAAAACTGGTACTGTTTTATGTAGACATTGTGATGATCCCACAAATTGTTCTCAACTTTTGAATTACAAAGTAAAATACGATAAAAATAAACTAACTATATTATCATTGAACATACGTAGTATACAAAAGAATCTCGATGAATTTGTAGTGTTCCTAAGTACCTTTGACATTCTTGTGGATATTATTGTATTGACAGAATGTTGGACACGAAACTATACTCCACCACCTCTACAAAATTACAATATATTTTATACTAAGATGCATTACAATCAAAACGATGGGGTGGTTGTATATGTTAGAGATCAACTTAATGTTAATGTTTATGAGCCAGATATGGATGAGGGTAATTGTTTAATCCTCGAATTGAATGCTACTCATTCCATTATTTGTTCATATCGTCCATCATGCTTTAAAAACCCTAATAAATATTTAAAATCTCTAGATTGTATTCTATCAAGTCTAAACTTTAAAACAAATATCATTTTAACTGGAGATATGAATATAAATATCTTACCTGACGATGACACTAGTTCTAACGCTTGTAACTATCTTAACCTTTTAGCTATGCACTGTCTGGTACAAGCTGTGAACATACCTACAAGGTACAAGACATGTCTTGACCATTTTATGGTAAAATCAACGCATAATTTTCAAACATTAGTTTTCAACAAAATCACAGATCATCAACCCATTCTATTGTCTCTTGATACAAAAGATATTATTAGAAATATTCATTCTAAATACAAAACGATCACAAACATAGATGCTGTCAAAGAATCACTTGCATTGCAAAATTGGGAAGAGTATTACAGCATGCAGCATGTAAATGAAGTGGCTAATTTTCTCACGGATGTCATTAAAAAAGCCATCGCTGATAATAGCACCACCAAGAAAATATCCAACAAATTTAAACCAATAAAACCGTGGATAAGTTATGGTCTCATTAAAAGCATACGGAAAAGAAATCACATGCAAAAGCAGTGTAGAGTTTCTCCGAACAATAGTGACTTGATACTCAAGTACAAGAGATACAGAAATCTTTGTAACCATCTTTTAAAAACTGCTAAGCAAAATTACTACAAAAATAAGTTACAACATTCGAAAGGCGACATCAAAACCACATGGAACATTATTAAAGAAATTTCAAATTATTCAACTCATAAAGTACCTTCTGATCAACTATTGGATTTAAAAAATGATCCTGTGGAATCTTTAAATGAAGTCAACAAGTTTTTCACATCAATCGGTAATGACCTAGCCAGTTCAACGCTCAAGAAACTAAATAAGACTGATACTCAATTAGCACACAATATATCAAGTTGTTCTTTCGCACCAGTAAGCTCTTTGTCCCTTTTTCTGACAGATGCTAAAGAAGTTTCGTCTATCATAAGTCGACTTAAAACACAAAGCGCTCCTGGTCACGACAAAATTTCTACAGCTGTTCTGAAAGGTTGCACCACAGTATTATCTGAACCCATTGCACATTTGTGCAACTTGAGTTTCACTACGGGAGTATTTCCTGACGTTTTCAAGCAAGCTATTGTAACACCTATTTTCAAAGCTGGTAACAAAATGCAACCTTCTAATTATAGGCCCATTTCGTTGCTGCCTGTTTTATCTAAAATTATAGAAAAAATAGCGAACCAAAGATTGATGTCCTACCTTGAAAAAAACAGTTTGCTTGCTGTGAACCAGTATGGCTTCCGTAGTGGAAAATCCACAGATGACGCGGTGTTACAGCTAACTACCCTCATTTCATCGTACATGGATAAAAGAAAAAAATGTGTGGGTATTTTTTTAGACCTTCAGAAAGCATTTGATACTGTGGCCATCCCAATTTTATTAGCACGACTAGACAATATAGGGGTACGTGGAATTGCTCACAGTTGGTTTTCTGACTACCTCACAAATCGAAATCAAAAAGTAAAAATAGACAATAAATTAAGTAATAATGCTGCTTGTACATATGGTGTTCCGCAAGGTTCTACACTTGGACCTACTCTATTTTTAGTATATATTAACGAGCTTTGCACACTTAAATCAATAGATGCTGACATACTGATGTTTTGTGACGACACAGTTCTATTGTACAATGACAAAAGTTGGGAAAAAGTGTATGAAAAAGCAGAGATTGGTCTCTCAAAGACAATTGCGTGGCTTGATAGTAACCTGTTATCTCTTAATACATCGAAGACAAAATACTTGTCGTTTAGTAAGACTAAAGCCTCAAGACCATCTCCCTCATTGACCATTAAGGCTCACTCTCACCCATGTAATACAGGGCCTCCCCCTAGTTCTTGTAACTGCAACACATTGTCTGATGTTGCCACAATTAGATATCTGGGAGTTATAGTAGATAACCATCTAAAATGGGGAGCTCACATACAAACTGTGTCCAAACGCACAAGAAAGCTAATACACGTTTTTAAAACTCTCAAATACGTGGCTGATAGCAAACTCCTTCTACAAACTTATAAAGCCTTAGCAGAGTGTGCCATAAGCTACTGTATAACTTCATGGGGCGGCGCTGGCAAAACCAATATGAAGGTAGTTGAGAGAGCCCAAAGAGCACTGCTTAAAGTAACGTTTAACTTACCTTTTATGTACCCAACTGACAAACTATATAAACTGTGCAATGTACTTACCGTACGTAAACTTTTTATGAGTCAATGTTTGCGTAAATATCATAGAGAAATAGTACCATACCTCCCACAGAATAACAAACGTATTAATAGATGCCCAGTCCCTGAATATCATAGTGAAGTTGCCTGGCGACACTACTCCCACCTTGCGCCTATACTGTACAATAAACTGAATGAATTCCAAGATACAAAGAAATTAACTGTACATAAGTTGAAAAATATCATGCATAAATGGCTAGCCACGTTAAATTATGATGCAATAGAGAATATACTAGAAAAACAAATTAAGTAAAAAAAGACAATTATCAACAACACCTTAAGTCACACTTACAAACACACCAGTATACGCAATCTCAAAAGACACATAAACACGTAGCACACACACACACCCATACGCACACGCGAACGCACACATATGCACATACAAACACACACACACACACACACAAACATCCAGAACTAATCGCCCTCCACGCATAACATCATTGTAAATATATTAATAGCTGTTCATATTATATTATACAAAATTCAATTTAGGATACAAATAGATTAAGTAATATCATATTATGCATAAGCAATAACTAGACATAGACTATTTTGTAATCACTTAACATACTACATTATTTTAAGTTGTTAATATAAAACTAAGTTGTAAACTAGAACCCCCGGAAGAACCTGCCTCTCTACGACACAGTTTTTTACTAATGTAAGAGGCAGAGCTATTTGTAAAGTGTAACATATTGTTTTGTTTACAATAAATTTATCTTATCTTATCTTATCTCTTATCTTATAAAAATAAACTTAGGGAAACCTAGTAAGGCTCCATTTGGCATCATACATTCAAATTCTTGTACAAAATAAACGTTTCTTTGTTCTGGGCTTATTCTCCTAACTAATATGGGTGATACTTTTTTGAAATACTTATAATTTACCATGAGTCAATCAAACTGATATCTACGAAATAATTTATGGTATTAAAATTCGAACCGCAGTAGGTTTCGTTCTGAAAGGTACAGGTGTAGGTAGGTAGGTATACCTAGTTCAGTCACGAATATCGAAAGATTTTTTATACGGCGATTGCGCTTGTATGTTGTTGTCTAGTGTTGTTCTACCGCAGTGTGAGCCTGACCAAAAAAATCTTCCTCTTCCGCGACTGTACTTTAGTTAGGCGCAATTTTATTGCAAAACATTGTAAATAGTTGTTTAGCTGATCCAATGGTGCTGTCAATACTCGTATTCCATAGAATTAAATAAAAAGGTTTTATAAAAAACTAAAAATAATCATTAAGTATTGTGTATTCTATACATCGATATGGAAAACGAAGTATGTATTGGATTATAGGTGTCTCTTAATCTGTACTTGTAGGTAGAGTAGGTAGGCACTGTAGAAAAATAGATTATATTCGCGTCCTGAAACCAACCTGAAATAATCCTAAAATAATTAGGTAGCAAGTAAAATAATTCATTTTCGGCTGTAAATACAATTTTAAAATTAAAATAAAACCGATATGACATTTTTTTATTCTGCTTGGAAAGGATGACTTTATCAAGTGGCAAAGCTATTTTGTCAGTGTTTTGCTGTTTACCTTTTGCGCATTGTCATGGAGGAATCGATTGACAAAGTACCCCTGTTGCATGTAATTTTCAAGATTGATTTTATGATTTTTTTATTCCTACAGTCAACACTTCTAATACAATTGTTAAATGTATATTTATTTAATAACTATCATCTACCCTATTCATTCTCTCAGGTTACAAATTATAGGTATTCCTGATTAACTGTAAGCAGTAAGTATCAATATCGTGACTTGATTGCTGTATATGTATTCTTTCAATTCTTGCATTACTGTTAAACTCAGTATAATAGATTAAAGCTATTTCGTCAGTTAAATCCACAGAATTTTGATGAATACTTATAGTATTGTGGTCGAACCCATAATAAATGGCTTCGCATGTTTTGTATTTAAATCGGTTGACAAAATAGCCTTGTCATATTGTAATTTATATTTTCCCTACAAAGTCAATTCTGTTTGTTAAAGTGTCATATATATCTCTTTTATATAACATTGTATATCATGGCTAAGATACATTTGCGTAGGCAGCGGTACGTCAATCAAACACGGTAGCTGGTTTCACACTGATATATTTAGGGAAGGGAGGTGGGACGCAGCCACACCACGCACACATATATAACACGTAGTTACTAAGGTTTTATGTACAATATGACTTTTAATATAATATAGGTACTGTGAATATGTTTTGCGTATATGAATACTGCGATGACGTCATATAGATAGCTCAATTTCCTAATCGCTCCATGTCAGGTTTTAGTAAATATTTATTACATGTCTATTGGTCAAATCAATGACTTAAGATTACAAGTAGGTATTCTAGTGAAAACTGAAGTCGATTCGACTGCTCTGTTAGCTTAGTTGGTAGTGGCTCTGCCTTCTAATCTAAGGGTGCGGGTTCGATTCCCGCATGACACAAGTACTTATGAACTCTCAAATTTATAATTACTTGTGCTGAGTCTGGTCGTTTCTATGTATAATAAGTATGTATTTACAAAATAAAAGTATAATGTATGTACTTATTATATCCGTTATCTAGTACCCATGATACAAGCGTAAGCTTAGTATGGGGCTAGTTGGCGCTGTGTGATAAGTCCTGAAATATTTATTTATTTATTTAATTATTGTCATGATAGAAATTATAAATTAAGTTTTTGTACTACCCATATACCTACAGTAATAAAAATTAAGAAAAAACCGGACAATAAAATGTGTAACAAATATTCCGTGTACTTACCTCATGTCAAAAATATATTCTAATATCTGTATTTGTATTAAAAGTAATCGAATAATTCAGATAAGTGTAAGAAAAAGTGTTGTGAGTTGAATGTAAGCTTTAACTGGTCTTTTATATATATATCATATCTTTGAATATATGTACGAGCACTGAAAGCGATGGTCTTCTTGATAATAGAATTGTATTGTAAGAAAAAACTTATTGTATAGTAATTTGAATAATTTAATATAACAACTTCAGAAATTAAATTAATATGCAATATATTGCAAATAACTGTTTCGTAACAAAGGAAATTTAACTTCCAAAGCGTTGGTAAATAATTTGACTTTTGTCAAACACATGTAACATTTTTAAAATAAGAAAACAAAATTCACCTTAACTACCAGAAAAATAGAAAATGAAAAGTTAAAATTTCAAACTCTTGGCCGTCGTTTTGTTGTGGCTCTCTTCCTGTTAGTAAATATTGATTTGTAAGCTTCTCCCTTATGATGGTGTTGTGAGTCAATTTCATGTGAATTTAATGTATTCCTGGCGTATTAAATGTGTTTGATGTTGTAATTTGTGTTTTATTTCATAGTATTATACTAATACTACTACTAACTAGCTTGGCGCTGTGGGATATGTCCTGGAAAAAATATTGTAGATACAAGTAAAGGTACTGAAATAATAAATCTAAAGATGGATTAGGTTCCAGTACCTAATTATATCAAAATTATTGAGATTAAGTAGGTGATCTATGCGAGATAATAGGCGCCCGACACGATATTTTTGGCTAATACGGAGACATAATTTATGCTTCGTTATTTACGATCCTCAATCAAAGAAATATGACATTTATTTATGTAGATAGAATTGGCAACAAAACTTATTATGCAATAAAATTTAATATGCCACAAAATTTAATTCCATCTTCGCAGCCCATACATTCACAGCAAGCGACAAACAACACTATTCAGCGAATACCGCGCTTAAAACTCAATGGACGAAATTACACTTCTCTGAAATGTTGCTTTAGGGCTATTCACGCTTTGATTTCGCTTTTCAATACCTAGGGCCCTGACAGCACTAATGGAAAGGATGCAGTGTGGGTGACATGTCTGTACCTATAAAATGTACAGGATTAAATTACTAATGAAGCTAGTTGGAACAAAAGGATGTAAGTAATAGACAGACAACATTTTTTCAGCTTAAATGTATTGCAATTTATCTTTTACTTATAACAAATAGGTTTTAGCCACGTTAATCCGGATTAAAAATAAGGCTGTGTATTAATCCAAATCTAATTAGTTTCCATTACAAATTTAAGCTGTTTTAATGTGAAGAAGGAACGAATTTACCAACAGTCTATATTTTTATGTAGTGTCATAAATTGCATGATTTCGTTTTGCATCAATTAATTCGACGCACGTTGCGAACAAATTCGAGCTAACCTTAATTTGTAAAACAAAACAACATTCATTTTTTCACTTTTGCAGCATTAGTGAGATAAAAACCCAAAACTTAATAATACTCAAGCAAATTAGCACTCTATCCCATAATCCTAGGGTCCTTAATCCCGAGCAGGTTGTTGAAGAACTTGAGGTTTGTGTGTCGGTAGTGGAAGCGGCCCTTCCTGGGGAGGCGGCCCATGTGCTGGAGAGTCTTCACGAGGGGCAGGAACGAGTACATGTGGTTCATCACGTCGCCCAGGCAGAACACGAATGAGGACTCTTGGTAGGCTGGAAGGATACAGTTTATTAGGTATCTATGAAAGGTATACCTATATTATGTAGATACATATATTATAATCCAGCGATCTTCAAAGCGAGAGTGAATCGGTTCTTATCGGGTAAGCACGCTCCATCTTAGGCCTCCTTAGGTTCTCTCTTAGGTTATCCTTTGCTTATCATCAGGCAAACTATAAAATAAACTACAAGGCTAAGCGCAAACCCGTATAAGTTAAAAAAAGGAAGAGTGTTTCTTGGTGATTAACTTGATTAAAAGTATTGTAAATGTAAAGTAATAATAAAATAATATAGTAATAATATAATAATAATAATATAGTAAGCATACGAACTTTAAAGTGGCAACTGCTTTTTAACCCGATATGACGATATGACGCGCCGCGGGAAGCTATTCAGCTAAGATTTTTTTAAATACTAACGCCTTCTATACTTTCTACAGAAGTAATAACATATCATAAACACTTGGTTATAATATCAAGTAATAATAATTAATTGATACAGATACCCACGTGGTATCAAAATACATGTTGATATGTTGTTTTCCTTGCTTCCAACAACATCGGCAGACAGCCGTGGGCGTCAAGTAAAGGCATCTTCGAGAAATAAAACAAAATGTAACATTATCACAGATTTTACCTACGTTTATTTATTTAAGCCGATTAACTAGTAGAGCCAATTAAGATCAATTAGTCTTCGAAATAACAAGACCTTTTAAAGATGGAAATGTAAAAATATTTATTGGCCCGAATATTTTTTGTTGTTTACACATTGAAGTGAAATGTAAAATATATCAAGAAAAATTCATTGTTTTTTGTTTAGCATAGTTGTATTTGGTGCGTTGAGTGTACAAAACACACGAATTACATTAATTTATTAATATCATTGATTCATAAGAAGAGGATAATATTTAGCTAGTCGATAAATGGTCAGGGGTCTTCAAATCCAGAGTAAATAGGTTTCTCCTAGGCAAACGTGCAACATCTTAGACTACAGTGGTGCTTAACATCAGGCAGGCTGTAGTCAAACGTTGGCCTATTCCGTGTAAAAAAAGGTCAATTAAAAATCAAATAAAATATTACAGGAAATAAATAATGATGATGAAGTTATATTAAGCTATTATAATTTAATAGCAAAACACGTTACCTGGTATGTCCATTGAAATAGATGCAATGCATTTGCCATTGTCATTTGATATCAGACAACACAAAAGAAAAGTTCGAATTAATTTCGAACAAAGGTTTTCGAGGTTAACAAGCCCCACAACAATATCAGCTATAATTTCAACTTCATTGCAATGAACTAAATAAAATACTCAGTGAAGTAATATTAACCACAATAGGTAAAACATTTACGTAACTCTCCTTTTCCTATTTATCAGAATTGCAGCGTAAATTCCATCCTTTGCGATTTCAGAGCAAATTTGTTCTCATGCTCCTGACAGAACTGAATATGAAATTCTGCGAACCTCAGTGTGTCGGATCAGTAATTCTGTAGTCTTTAGCGAGAATTTCCTATTTGCTATAGTTTACGATTTATGAAAGTTTCTATAATACCTTAAAGCTATAGATAGGTAGGGCACCAAAGAAGAGAGGATTCCAGGAATTTTATTAAGCCCTGCAGCACTGGACTGTTTGCAAATGCGCCTTTGACTGACTATTTGCGTTGTGGAACTGTAAATCTGAATTTTGCTCTATTATTTACTTTGCCAATAAAGTTACATGCACACGTACATGCAAACTCCCCCTTTCATGTTCAACAACGTGCAGTTTTTGGCGTTTTTCACAATATTTTTTGGCGTTTTTATTTGTGTCAATTCCAGTTACAAAGAATAAACAGATTGAAAAAAGCATTTTTTTATTTTTACTTGTAAACAAGTGGTAACCAATACTTCAATATGTGTTTTTAACATAACGGCGGACAGCTAAATCAAGTTTTTAGAAATTTTTGTTTAAAATTTTTAGGGAAACTTACAACTTATATTATATAAACACAAACATAGCTAACTGAAGGTTATTTACAAATTTCCACTTATAGATATTGAATATATAGATAATAGAGATTTAGTTTAATAAGTAAAAAAAATGTTGCTTTTTTCATATCCTACACATGCAAGGCCTCTCTTCATATCCTACACATGCAAGGCCTCTCTTCATATCCTACACATGCAAGGCCTCTCTTCATATCCTACACATGCAAGGCCTCTCTTCATATCCTACACATGCAAGGCCTCTCTTCATATCCTACACATGCAAGGCCTCTCTTCATATCCTACACATGCAAGGCCTCTCTTCATATCCTACACATGCAAGGCCTCTCTTCATATCCTACACATGCAAGGCCTCTCTTCATATCCTACACATGCAAGGCCTCTCTTCATATCCTACACATGCGAGTTAAATATATCCATTTATCCATACATAGCTGCGTCTGTGTCGCATTGAAGTTCCGAAATATGTTCTTTAATGACCGGATTTAATTTATTTTACAGAATAGCTGATACAAATAAAGCTCAGTTAGTTTATAACATAGTTCGAATAAACTGAGCGTATCTTGTTACCTCAGTACCCAGAAGTTTATTTGTTTCGCAGTACGAGCTTCGCTTTGAAGGCAGTTGCTTTATAACTTAAATCAATTATTTACAATTGCATACCTTCGTTGCAATGTCTACGTTTTCTATTACTTATTTACTCTTTGATACAAGCACTAATAAAGTCTAGTAGCAATGAATTAAATAACAATCAGATACTGTTTATACAAGGAATTGAAATGTTCAAATTGCATTCAACGCCCATAAACACGTTTTCAAAGCGAACCAAAACAATAGCTCTTCGATTTCGAATAAAAATAATTCCGCACGCAGAGGTATCCCTTCTGATATTCAATTTGTGGGTGTAGCTTAATGACCAGCTTCCAACTAGTATGTTTTGAACCCCGACACCGGCTGCGAGGGTTGTGTATAAACAAACATAAGTACAGCACACAAGTTCAATAGTTTGACCATTGAAGACTTTCCCGCTTTAGAAAGCTGAGTTTGTAGTTCAAATATTGTATCTAGAACGATGTAATATTATAGACTAGTATACCGCATAGGTAATAACATATAATAATGAATAAATGGATGAAAGATGGATCAATGACATCAGATCCATCAAAGGGACTCGGATCCTCTCTGAACAAAAAAACACAAGACCAATACCAATAGCACCTATAGGAGGCTTATACCCTGCAGTAGGTTGACAAGGGTTGAAGATGATGATGAATAAATAAATAAATAATGTGTTTTATAAGAAAATGAAATCTATAGGTACTCTATTACACTTAAATATGCGTAATTAAGTTACTCATAAAATGTCATAGCACTTGATGTCATAGGACACCCACACCTGGGAAACAAGGTCACTAAGAAAAAAACCTTAACAACCAGTAAAACGGATGAACAAACATTGCAAGCCCTACATTTTATTTGTCATAAACAACAGTTTGATGTGGCTATTGTTGCATGAAGTGTACGTGCCCGCGCAGAGGTCGGCCGGCTTACAGCGCGCTAGCCTGATATCACAACCTTATCCGGGAGATGTGTGAATGGTAAACTAGTATGTCTGAATACTCTCTGGGTTCGAGGTGTGGGATCAAGTTGCATATCTCGTTATGGTCAGTGTTTATGCTCTTGTTTGTGTTTGGCAAATTTACCGCATGGTTTGATTTCACACATGTGTGGTTGCTTTTGTTTTATTCTGATAGTACTTGATTTGATTTGTTCGGCCGTTGTGACGTTTCAAAATGATTGGGGTTTATTGTATAGGCATGCTACTTTTTCATTGAGGAGGCTGATAATGGAATTAATTTGTATTCGGATAATCTTCTTTTTATCAATCAGCTAACGTTTTACAACAACTGACCCGATTTCATGTAATGTAGCTGTTTATGATGTGTACTTTAGTTAAAACCTAACATTTTGAAGTAAAAAAAAACATTAATATTCAATTAAGTACCTACGATACAAACAATTGCTACAAAATACCTCACACGGCATAAGTAGGTATATTTAATTTTATTAGTAAGTACGTAAATAAATAAACAAGGCACGTCCCATTGAATTCATTTGAGTGTGTAAAACACATAGATTTTCAATAAAATAATAACAGGTTACGGCGGAGCGAGCGATCCGCTAATGTTATAAGAGGCTTACCGGCCCGGAGCGGGGCGTAGAGCCGTGTCGGTATTGATAGCTTATAGACAGTATATAAGACATATTTAAGCCTATATATAATAAGTATGTATTTACAAAAGAAAAAGTATATATTTATTATATCCGTTATCTAGTACCCATGATACAAGCGTAAGCTTAGTATGGGGCTAGATGGCGCTGTGTGATATGTCCTGAAATATTTATTTATTATATTATATACATATCTTGTTTAAGACACTACGAACCAGTAAACGATAGGAAAAGACGAACATATTTATAGGAAAGTGTTTAGGTAGAATGTAACTAAGTAGTTGAAGCTGAAAGACACTATGTTTTTGCATTAGATATAGAAAGAAGTGATGGTTATTATAGGGAAAGGTGATTTCTTCATACGTCAAATAAAAAGAAAAATTTTTTTTAAGATGTTAATGTTTAAAGTGAATGATTAGTCAATACAGTGTGAGGTCTAAATTAAACTGGGAGAAAACAGTTTTGCTTGTAAAATGAAATCTCAAAACTAGACACCATTGATAGAAAACGACAATAGAGAGCTTTACAATATTACTTTTAGTAGAGAATGTTACTTAAAATAGTTAAAGACGAATGAAGGTACCCAATTTTTATAAATAAAAAATCAGTTTGTAAAATATTAAGTGTAGAGTTATTTATTAGATATTTATGGGCAAAAATTATGATATATGTATCAGAAAAAAATATTTTATTTATTTTATTTATTTATTTATTTATTTACAGACACAAAAACAACTTACAAACTTAACTAACTATTGTGTACAACTTTCTTTACAATATAATGTTATACTCTTAAAGTTTGTAGAAAACGTCACTATTATAACCGGTATTATTACATTTATTAAGTAGATTTTTGAATTTAGTTAAGTTGTGATGAAATATATCTAGTTTAGTACATTCTATTTTACTGAGTTCATTGTACAAATGACACATACGAAACAATGGGTTGTTATTAGAGAAAATAGGAATAGCAAATATGGTAGGCTTCCGAGTAGATACTTTCCTAGTGATAAATTTAACATCATTCAGCAGAGGTTCACAAAAAACCCCATTTACAATCTTATGTAGGATACATAGGTCAGAAACACTCCGTCTATGCTCAAGACTCTGAAACTCAAAGCGCATCAAGCGATTCTCGTAATCTGGTATAGATCGCCTCAAGCTCTATTTAATGCTCAGATGTCTAATAAATCGTTTTTGAATAGATTCAATGCTAAGTTTGTAGACACTTGAGCAATATTCGAGCTGTGACCTTACTAAGGAATTATATAATATCTTTAATGTTTCTATTTGCTTAAACGGTTTATAGGTAATATATGTATGTGAGTATTATAACTTGATAACTAAACAAAAACATGCAGACAAATAAAAACATAAACAACACTAATAGTAAAAATCGACGAAACCTGAAAAATAACCGTGTAAAATTCGACCTAGCAACAGCCAATTTCAATTACTTATTTTTAAAAGCTAGGTGGAAATTTCATCGTACAGCGCGCATCGGTTGCCTAGCAACGGAAAAATATAATTAAGTACCTACGTAGCTCGGGCGTAGCATATTCATACCTCTACGCTTATGTCTACGCTTTTCGTAGCTGTCTACAATTTTATTTTATTTCGTAGCGATGCCCTCGCGTAGACATAACAAAAACAAGATTAAAAGCCTACGTAGATTGTAGGTAGATTCTTTGCAAATAATTTAGGGTTATTAACCTATTCGATACTATTTTGACTTTCGAGATTTATCGATGTCTAGTCTAAGAGCTAATTGAATATATCATACATTTTTTTACAGTTAAAACAAACTTTGAAAATGTCTAAGTTTATATAATTTACATAAATAAATAAAAATGTTGACCCTGCTTTTTTATTAAAATACAACAATCGTAAAAAATCCGTAAAAGGCATTGTGTTAGTTACCCGTAAATGTGAATTATAATGTACCTATAAATATTTCTTTTCTGAATATCATTTTGGTAATAGAGTAGAAATATTAGTTGTAACATGTACCAAAATCTGTAAAATTGTAGATATGTTTATTACGAGTCCCTATGTATGTACTCGTATGTAACTTGGCGCGCATCAATCCTTTCAAAAGTTTAACAAATGGTAAACTTTCTCCCCACGCGGTTTGATTCCATTTTCATGAGGACACTAAAACTACGGATTTTGGAACTCTGGTAGAGTATGTTTTGGTGATGATTCATATGTAGAGGTCCTTGAAAGTAACTTCCATGTTTATTTGACAAGAAAGAATGCAGAAGGCAGATATAAATTGACTCTTATTTTATTATGTTAAACTTTGTGTTTGAGGAGGATCTGCTACAACTCCATGCTACCGAGTGGCAGGAGATGGCGCAAAACCGAGAGGAGTGGCGTCTCTTTGTGTCGGAGGCCAGGATCCACTTTGGGTCGCAGCGCCACATTAGTAAGTAAGTAAAGTTTGTGTTAGAACCGTGTTGTTATAAATGAATCGATTTTTCATATAATTTGATATAGCTATGGAGCTATATTAGACCGTAGATGTAAACACGTTATCCGACGGGTATTCATGTATGCATGTGACTACAGTTGCCCGATGGTGCGCAATAGCCGTGGTCTAAAATAAAGCGTGCTTACCCAATAAGAAGTGATGAATTCTCGCTTCGAAAATAGCGATACTCACATGAACTGAGTGCAGTGGGACTTTTGTTCTCCCAGTACATCTTACACTGCGCTACATCCATGAAGCAGTGGTTCTGGAACATGATGGAAGGCTCTCGCGCGATCTTGCCCGGCACGCCGCACACCGGAGCATACGTCTTGGGACATTTCTGGAGAAACAGATATATTGAGTTGCTGAATTTAAGGCTGTTAATGGAGTAGCAAAGAGATCTCTAGGTATATATGAACCATTTATGCACTAAAATGTGTAATGTCTCGACGTTATAGAGTTGAGACATAAAGAATCTGAAATATATCGCTTTATGTGAAAAGGCCGCCCAATGTAGGTACCTGATTTAAGTTTGTTGTTTTTAGTAATATATACTATTGTTATACTGAATACTTTTGTATATTTGTGTATTTTCCATGCACTGTATTAAACTGTTCTCTTTTCTTACGCGTGGACATTTATGATAGCAGGAGTTGAGGGTCGGTCGGTGTTCGTAGTCGTCACTGATGTTCTTGGGGATCACGATCCAGGGCTTGTACACGCGGATCGGGCCTGCGATCTTCAACAGACGGCGCCGGGTGCTCTCGTCGATGAAATCTGGGACAATGGATAGGAATTTAGCAAGGAAATAAACCACGAAAATATTGTATTGCTCTCTCTGTGAGTCGTATTTCCTCATGACCGAGGGTCGTGACTACCCCGCAGAATTAATTCGTTAGGGGATCGAGTTCTCTCGGGCAGATACTTCGTGGTGGGCGCCCAGGTCCTTCCACGGAATTGAATTGCTGGTATTCCTAAAACGAAATGAAATTCAAATCAAACTGTAAATGCCACGGTGCTGACCATTACGCGTTGCCTTTTGCCACTATACTTCCTATGCTACTTGTGAACAATATCATGCTGAGACAAAAAATGGTACTTAGTTAATTCTGAATACTTACAAGTAGTTTACTTACATGTTAACAAAGGAATAATATTTACCCGGTGGCGCTTCTCTAACAGGAAAATCAAAGACATGCGTGGCTCGGAAAAACCGATTGATAGTTTCATTAATTCGGCTCAAATCTTTCAGTGATCCTCGAACCACTATCAAATTCTTGACTAGATTATTTTCTGTCGTTGTTTCTTCAGGACTTGGTGTCGTTGTTGGATTTTCTTCAAAATTTTCAGTAAATACTTCTTCTTCTTCTTCGCTATCAGATTTAATATAGAGCTCATCGTCTTCCATTTTGGAGTTATTATTAGAGCGAGTAGTTTCATCTGTCACAATATTTATGTGATGAGGAGTAGCTGGTGCCTGCCATAGCCACGACAAATCAAATTTACCTTCATTCTTTGCATCGATATTTTGTCTACGAGTTTCGATTTCACTTTCACTGTCTTTATTAACTTCTTCCGACATATTATGTTTTAGTTTCTCGTTATTAACTTTATCATTAGCTGCTATGGCATTTATTTCGTTGTCCAAATGTTTATCAGCAATGGTGTAGTTGCTATTAGGCGGAAGTACAAGACCGCTACAGATGTTTAGATGTGTCATGTTAAACTGTGCTTTATGTTTGCAGTTATATTCCCATAGACGACACTTGTTCCTGAAGAGGCGGACCCTGAACCCTCGGCCTGACTCCATGATGCCACAAGCGACGTTGTCGTCAGCAGGGTGGTGGCAGTCATACTCTGCACACGTGTCTGTCTCTTCAGTGGATCGCTTAAGAGCTTGTCGACAATAGTGCATTGGGGTTTCTTCGTAGGCTGAAAGATTTAGGTTACAAATAACAAAAAGCGTCTTTTTCAAATATAGGACAATAAATGAGATATGAAACATAGAGACTGCAGATTATAATGATAAGTACTATTTTCATCAGGCACACTATACAGAAGACATAAAACTGTACCATAGTAGGTAGAGACTCACCATATTGTTTTTGGACTGAACATGCGTACAGAAGAAGTGTACACTCATCCTTAAATATTCTAAGTCTGTATCCTTCACCATCCTTTCTTATTCCACAAACTGATCCCTCCACGTCACATCCCGCTACTTCCTTCAAAAATTTTGTGTTTGAACCAGGGTCATTAATTTCAGAATCAACTTCATAAATAACTAATGTCAAGAAAATCAGTGACAACATGATGATTTTGAGAAAGTTTATTAAAAATTGCTATAAAACAGATGAAATTGAAAAACGTCGCGATAAAGTTAATTAATTGTTGTTTAATTGCCGTAATTGACGGTCCATTGAAAATGCTCGTAAATGTATTGAAATTTTATTACTGAAAATTACGCAATCGGCAATGTAATTTTATAACTTATGGTTCTTGTAAATAACTTATATCTGTTTACCCGCCTAACTGCCACTTTTTCTTTATACATAACAGATTGTTTAGGCGGCTCCTTTGAGAACCAGTTCCATTCCAGGAATGGCTTCCCACACCTTCACCTACATGTGTCTCGATTGTGTAATATTCTTTAAGGGGGTTCTGGTGGTCTAGAAATAACTTCAGTGGGTAGATGTAATAAAACGTCGATGTTATTTTATGATTTATTTTATTTTAATTCTGGCCTCAGACATACATATGTCTGGGCTACAATATCGCCTCACGCGTCGTAGTGCAGTGTAGTAGTAAATTTACTTCCACCCTCACTGTGGATATCGTCGCTGTTGTCTTCCATGATGATGTGAGTCTCCTTGTCTTCCCTCAGCTTTACGCCGTTTACATAAATATATCCGTCTCCCAGTTCGTTGGTATTCATGATGTTATGTTTTTCTTTGCCATGAGCTTTCTCGATGTCTTTGATTTTTCTAGCATCATAAGGTTTTACAGTATCATAGGGTTTTTTATCGTCATATCGTTTTCCACTCTCGTTGGTTTCTGGGTACTGGTACTGGTTTTCCGGCTCGATTGTCAAATCTTTGCAGTCGGACAGTTCTGTCGTGACGTATTGTTCCTGATGTATGCAGTTGTGTTCCCACATGCGACACTTGTTCTCAAACAGCCGGAACTTGTAGTGGGGGTGTTTGGTGGCCGCGCACACTTGGACGTCATCAGTAGGGTGCGTGCAGTCGTACTCGGTGCACGTGTTGCTCTCGGAATCAGGCTTGAACACCATCTTGCAGTACCGCATCGGGGATCTTTCGTACGCTGAAAAATAATATAAAATAGAGTAGGCGGCCGAATGCGAGTTTTGTATCATTTTTTAGAATAAAAACGTATACCTGACGTACCTACCGTGAAAATTCACAGTAGGTATGTAAGATTTAATACTGACGACTCTTGATATTTTTAAAAATATCAAAGTGAATATTTTAACAGGACTCTCATACACCAGAGGGGAAAATTCACTCTATTTTATAGAAAATTGATCGAGACCCTTCATACACTAATCCGATTCGCTCTTGGCCGATATATTATTTTATTCGGATTTAATCTTATAACTTTATTAAATAAAAAAACGCATGAGATAATTTTGCGCGCGGTTATAAATTAGTACTTAAAAGTTCTACTAAAGTATTAGATTACAAAACTACCCACCGTGTTCCTTGTTCACTCCACATTTAAACTTGATGAGGTCGCATTCGCTCTCGAATATTCTCAACCTGAAGCCCTCGCCCTCCTTCTTGATTCCACACACTGATTCTTGATTCTCGCAATCCCTTCAGAAAAAAAATAACTTAACTGTACAGTTTACCTACATTAATAATTATCAACAAATTTAATAACTAAAGTATGCGATTAATACACTCAACAGGCGAATCTGTAGTACTCAAGTCTTTTCGGTGATGCAAATAAAAGAAATGACAAGATTATACTCACTTCAATTC
Source organism: Macaria liturata (assembly GCA_964023185.1). Classification (NCBI taxonomy): domain Eukaryota; kingdom Metazoa; phylum Arthropoda; class Insecta; order Lepidoptera; family Geometridae; genus Macaria; species Macaria liturata. Next base: position 10,886,310 of record OZ026817.1, on the reverse strand, counting down.
AGCTAAGCAGGTGAGCCTATCTGAACGCCGTGGGCCTTCAAATTTTGAATATGCCCCATGAAAAATAAGAGCAAAAAATATGAACGAAAACAAGATGTTGGTTGCGACAGACATTATTCGAGATATGAATGCGCTTAGCCACGATTATCAAAATCGAATGGTTTTTAATTAAATCATAAAAACTGCACAATAAAAAGTCAATTGAGGTTTAATTGCCGTAGAAAATAACTTTTATTCATAACCTACTTTTAATAGTTCAATTACATTGTCTCTTTATCTATATACTATTGCTGTACTTGATGTTTTCGTGATAATATATTTGCTCCCTACCAACCAAATGAAATGATGGAAAAGGAACACACATTACTTCCATACTAATAACATTATCTTTTAATAATTTTATGCACGCCACCTTTTGTTGGGTAGCAGAACTAAATGTCTTAGCGACATCTGTTGTAGAGTTAATGAAGCTTCTACCGAAAACAACTATGTAAGCTGCATATGGTGTTGTTATACTGTTCAAATGTTATACTAGATGGCGCTATTACAAATTCATCTTAAAATCTGTCGTAGTGCGTATGAAAGTGCCTTGGCGTAGACACAACTTGGATTTTGACATTGACATTGATGGACAGTGAATAAAAGAGAAAAGAAATTATTTGTAATATTTTTTGTTAATTTTTAATGGAAATCCAATTTTTGTTGCACAATAATTTTCAATTACAATAACTATTCAGTTGTGATGAGATCAACGAGCATACGTTTAGCTATAAATAGTGTAATTTAAGCAATCATTTATCATGTCGACAAAAACGGATAATATTAAACCTAGAACAGTTAAAGTATACGATTTAGATGAGTTTGAGAAGCTAATGAATGGCCTAAAAATTGCAACATGCATGATTTCAGAGTCCCACAATGTTGGTAAGTTCCCCAACACGTATGTAGTTTGTTAAACTTGTGTAAAATTATTGTAACCTATAAAGTTTTGTATTCAATACAATTTGTTAGTCACAGATTTTCTGCGAGTTCATATCACTTAGATGCAATTCTCTCATCAGCTATTAAACTTTCTTACATACTTTCAGTGGACGAAAAGAGTGTGATGAAGCGTCTTAGCGCTCTGACTCTAAATGGACCCAGTGATGGCAATGCCTGTTCTGCTTGTGGTATAGGGCCCTTTGAGAACCGAGCGCAGCAAACAGCACATTATAAGCACCACTGGCACACACACAACTTGAAGAGGAAACTATTTGGAAAACAACCTCTGTCCTTGGGACAGTTTAACTCAAGGCTAGGTAAGTGTGTGTGTGATAGACGATTGGTGGGTACTTAACATCAGGCAAGCTGTAGTCAACTGAAAGCCTATAATGAAACAGTCAGACTTAAAGAAGATTGTAGATAATTTTGGCTCACATGATAGTTAGTCTATGTTATATACCTACCTTTATTGTTTTAAGGTAAGTAGGTCTAATCTAACTATTATTTATGAACTTACTTATGTAAGCTGTTGCTAAATAAAAATAACACACAGTTGCAAGGTGTAAAGTGCATGTAAAGACTAAGAGATGGTAATAATGAAGCATATCAATTTGACTTTGGTATTCTATTAAAATTGCAGACCAAATTGGTGGTGTCTAGTGTCATTTGGGGGCACATGCTGGTTCAATACATGTCTTTCCATGTTTTACTTCTACTGTATAGCAAATGCTTTGTGTGCAGTTTTTTTATTATCCTATACTGTCCCACTCCTGGGCAAAGGTCTCTCCCAACCCCCTCCATGCATCCGATCGAAGGCCTCCTCACACCAGGCACCCCGAAACCGGTTGAGATCCTGACGCCAGCGGGTCTTGGGCCTTCCTCTAACATGTCGTGTGCAGTTATAACAAGTTGTCTGAATTCCTTCTAGATGATGACGACAGTGTATCAGGCAGTGATTCAGATGGAGAGAGCAACGAGCCCACTCCGTCCACAGACCTTTTTGCGGCCGCCACCCGACACTGCAAGGCATTCTTCACCAACAAGGCAGGACAGGTCATGTGCATATACAGGTGCATACTGCATCATAAGAAGGTGAGTTTATTGATTAATATGTAAACCAAAGACTTGTCATTTTGAATCAGTAAAGAATCAGATATATCTTGTATAATAGATAGATCTTTTATAACTAAAATGACTGTAGATTTATTTAAGTTGACACATATACATAATTATATACCTATTATTATGTTGACATGATCTTAATAACAAAAAATTACATTATTGTAGGTATTAATAAAACTTACAATTTTATCTTTTACATTTTTACTATAGCTAAATGTAATAAATTCAATTTGATGAGATATTGTAATTTGTGTAGCATATTAGTACTTATATTTATGTATGTTACAAATAATATAATTTTTGCTTAGTAAAAAATTACAATAGTACATAAATAACAGCGCTCTTGCAGTAATAGTAGCAAAAAATTTTTAATCAAACCACTTTTTCTTTTGTGAAGGTTAACAAGACTGCCTTCTCACTTGAAATTTGCTGTTTATTTTAACAGTACAAAACTAAGTACCTGACCTTGCTTAGACATGCATGAATGAATATTATAGCTAGAACATTCTTATACTATGCTCTATATTATGTGAACTTGGCTAAACAAATAACATCTGACAAAATCTGATGCTGAATCCTGATTATAGAACTGTAGGTACCTATTCAATGAAAAACTTCTTGTTACGATATTTAAGCCACCTCCTTGGATTTTAAATTGCTTGTACTTAAAAAAAAACTCTGTATTAAAGTAATGAGTCTCTTTTGAGTTGAGAGTATCAGATCAATTCAAAATGGTTTATTACACGACGAAATATGGTGTGTACACTTACATGTAAGTATACTATCATAGTAGTACTTACATGTAAGTATACACTCCACTGTAGATTGCCCTATCTTGCTTGTTTCTGTTAAAATAAACTTAAAATATAATCTCAGACGCAGCTCATTTAATGTATTTTACACTAATGACTTATATAGAATTAATGTGTCTAAAAATAGCCCTGTGGTGCATATGTGTCGGTCCTATAACGAACTTGAGAATTGTAACGCCTCGGATAACAATGATGAACAATCTGTTAATGTAAATCTAGACATATTCGGAATTCGTCTCAGTTCTTTTAGAAATAATTTATATAAGGTGTTCTAATGTGATCTTGCATTGCACTGCAACGCGCCGAGTGTACATCAGTGCTGTTGTACTGCAACGTTAACCCACAACAATGTAATGTTATGTATTTCACCTTGTTTTGCTTGCTACACAAATTATTTTTGTACCTTAGTCGTGTTTTTTTATGATTTTGCCTAATATTTAGATTTATTGTAATTTTTGTAATATAGGTATTATTTTAATAGTTTCACTTTAGTTTAACTTACTGAACATTGGATTTGTTTATAATCATGTTGTGCACGCATGTGTTTCAATCAATCAATCAATCAATCAGTTCTTTATTGACAAAAATATACACAAGACACAAAATGTTTCAAGTCTCTGGCTTCCGAACTAGAAAATTATCTGTGTCTCGGAAACCAGCTCCTTCTCTATTAAGGATCACAAAATGACAATAAGACAGAGATAAGACTTACAATATATATGAATTGTTGTGTAAATATAGTTTGATGCACAGAATGGATCAATACCTTTAAAATGTTATGCTGTCACTCATGTATCTTCTGTGTATTGTGTTGTGTGCCTAATAAAATAAAATAAAAATAAAATAAGTAGTAATAAAATAGATTCAAAGATATTTATAGACCTTATAACATTGCGATACAATAGGTACGTCGTATATTACAATAATCATTCATATAACTTAACACTAAATAAATCGGTATTAAAAAAAAACTCTTGTTTGTATATTATGTTTTATTTCATTTGTGTGTCCAATAAAGCATTAATTTGCAGGAGGAGCTCTCAACAGACGGCGACGGCAGCGCGTGGGTGTCTCGCTGCCGGCGGCTGGCGGGGCCGGGCGCGCAGCGCTGGGCCGTCGTTATGGTCTCCGGCGGACACTTCGCGGGGGCTGTCTTCTCAGGTACAGCCAGTCAATTTGCATGACACTGTTAATTAAGGATGCCGCTATAAAAACCTTATTGAGAAAAATCTGTTTTTTTTTTAAGTTTTTGTACAAATAATTTTCTATAAGATGATATAAGATCAAAATTCTTTTTTAATGTATATTCCACCAACATCGCTGGCGATGCCAAGGTTTTTTGTATCTTATCTATGTATTTTATCTTGATTTTTATTAAATATTTTCTAACTAATTATGCTGTCCCAACTGATATTCCTATAATTTAACATAGTAAACAGTTAGGTTTATATATCTATTTGTTTCATTTTATAACTTTTTCAACCACTTTGGTACTCTTAAACCAAAATATCCTGATAGTGTATCCAGTAAGAACCGGTACCTTACACTTTGAAGATCGTTAAATTTAAAGTTGCGGGGAACAGGGAGTCTGACAGGGAGTTACGAAGTTAACAGCACGCACATCGAGACGAATCTCTTAATGCGGGTCCTAGAAACTTGGACCAAGATACAGTGATTTCCTGCTGTAGCCTTGCTCAACCATTGTCTCCCTCCAGGTGGCGCTGCAGTAGTTCACAAAACCTTCCACTCGTATACGTCCCGGCGCGGGCAGGGCGCGGCGCAGGCCACGCGCGACTCCCGCGGGAACGCGCCGCGCTCCGCCGGCGCCTCGCTGCGACGGTACAACCAGGCCAAGTTCCTAGAGGTGAAACATCATCATCATCAGCCAATTACAACTCACTGTAGTACACAAACATCATCCTTTTTATACCAATAATCCCACTGCTGTTTCTGATGGTTTCCAACTCTCTCCTATCGCAGAGATCTTCCTAAACTTCAGGTAAATACAGCCTAGAAATGAGTAGATAAACTTTACAATGTAAATTACCTCATGCTGAATGTTAGTCTTAATCACTAGAGTCTGTATCACCCTCTTAAACTACAATCTTCAAACCCCTTTGCACATTGATTGAAAACTGAACTGATTTGAACGGTTTGAAAACTCTCGACACCAGAGTTGGCCACTCTCATGCGATAAGAAGAAGAAGAAGAAGTATAATAGGTGAATTTAAAAGAAACATAATAGGTGAATTTAAAAGAAACATAATAGGTGAATTTTAAAGCCAGAGGAAAAGTAAAGAAACTGATCAGCCTTGTTCTTATTTCCAGCACGTACAGGAAATAATCTCAGGCTGGGCGGAGGACCTTCTCGGCTGCTCCCTGATCCTGTACCGAGCGGTGGGCTCTCTGAACCAGGCCACCATCTTCGGCAAGCACTCGCCGCTCAGTAAGGACGACACGAGGCTGCGAGTGTTGCCCTTCCCGACCAGGAAGCCTACCTACAAGGAGGTGCAACGAGTGCACGAGACTATTGCCAGCTTGGAGGTCTATGGTTAGTATATGTTTGCTTGTTTCCGAACCAGTCACACCCCTCAGTCATATTGCTGTTACTGGTTGGAGTGGCTGCGATTGTATTCTTACATAATTTACACGCACATATTTTTTAAACCAATTTAAAATGAATGTTTTTTAGCAAAATAATTAATTAAAGTAGTTTCAGAATAGTAAGTGTGTGTCGTCCATATCATTGTTTTTTTATATTTCTGGTTTTTATATTTAGATATTCAATTAAAAAATTAAAGATACCTAACTTTTGAAATTCAATCTATCATTTACTCATTTGTTATTGCATTCCAGACTCTATGGAGTTGTTCCAGAAGGCTCTAATCGGTTCGTTCACGAAGCCAGCGACTAAATCCGGGTCAGACACTAGTATAGAGCCTAAAAAGAAACCTGTCAAAATCAGCCCTGCGGGGAAACCTATTGATAGAGCGAAATCAAGGTATTTTGTTAAGTGACTAATTACTTATCGTCTCAACACTAATTAATGGGTGAATTTCGAGATAATCTGAAATAAAATAATAGGAGACATGATCATCCTTACAAAATACATATTTTAATATTTTCTTATACACACAAAACAACTAAACAACACAGAATGATAAAATAGAATATATCATTACGTGATGTGCATCAAAACACAACATAGGTCAATTTAAATTAAATTGCTGCAAATGAGACGGCCTTATTGCCTTGAGGACTCTGCCGACTTTGGTGATAGTGATGGTTATGACAAATCACGAAAAATCACGCTCATTTTGCCAACAAACTTGCTTTCATAACATTTACTACAGCTATGTGTGATATGTCCAGAGAGCGCGCGCCCCGCGAGCTCCCCAGCCAGCTGTCCAGCGAGGACGAGGGCCCCAGCTACATCGACAGCGACACGCCCGCCGACTGGACCCGCACTCTCTCCCAGCACGGCGGCGGGAACATCACTCGCTCCAGGAAGGACCTCGTCAGCGAGATCAACGACTGCTCCGTCGCTAGCTCCGCTTGTTCAGGTACTTTCACAGCTTTTGAGTGTCCACCACTTTGAAAAAAACTAGTCAATGTCTGAGTCTTCGCTTGTGTTCTATTAGGACTAAAAGCAAGCAGACTCTCCACTACCTCCATGCTGATCCTAATCCATCAAAAAATAAATCAGGAAGATCCGTCACTCCGTTGAGACGTGAAATAGAGGCAAACAGACTAAAAAACACTCATAATCAACAGAATCGTAGCACACACATATATTGTTACATTTGTTTTACAGAAACAGACGAAGAGGAAAAGAAACTGACAGAAACCTCAGAAGTAAGGAAAAAGAAGGAAAGTAAAAAGAAAGAAAAGGATGAAGAACGAGAGAAACAGAAACAAGACAAGAAATTGATGCCTCCTCCTGCACCACCTAAAGTGCCTGCAAATATTAAAAAGGTAATTTAATAACTTAATTGATGTATTATTTTTGCAAAAAATTAGTCAACAAATCATAGACACAAACACGCCTTTATCAATTTTATGATAAGACAGAATAAATTATATATATGTGTTTGACTTATACGTATATACATTATCTTAAAAACACGGTCGCGGAATACGTAGAATCTTTGTATTTCTGCTTCTGTTTGTGATGTATATTGCTGTCACTGAAAGCAAACCTACACAGGCATGAACTTTAAAAATACAAAAATCTTTATACAAGCAATACTTTAATGCAAATATGCTACACAAATTACAATATCTCGTCAAATTGAATTTAATACATTAATAAATTGAATTTTAAATAAGTTCAAAACATAACTAATACGGTTTTCACTCACGTGTAATTCGAATATTGTGTACGCCCGGTGTAATGACAACCATTGTCAGAACGTGCGTTCTTGGAACAACATACGCGAATTACACGTAAGTGAAAACCATATTAGTTACATATATAACCTATATTGATAAAAATGTCTCACGAAAGTTTTAGATAAGTTATTCAAACCAAACATGTATTTCAGCTATGGAAAGTCATATCGAGTACAGAGGAGTCGTCCCTGGAGCCCATACTGGAGTCGTACGAGGGCGACGTGCAGGCGGCGTGCAACCTGCCCGACCCGGCCGACGGGAACACTGCCTTACATAAGGCGGCCATTGCTGCCAAACCTGAAATGGTCACGTGAGTAACATAACATGCCACTTACTTTACAAGAGACCATTTGTTGAGTGATTTTCATTGAGTGACCAATTTCTTAAAAGTTCTTACGAGAGAAATATTTATGGGAACTGAATCAATCAAACAAATAATTTAATTTATAATTACTTGTGTTGAGTCTGGTCGTTTTGTATGTATAATAAGTACATAATGTATTTACAAAAAAACGTATATCAGTATTACATATATCCGTTATCTAGTACCCACGACACAAGCGTTTGCTTAGTGTGGGGTTAGATGGCGCTGTGTGCAATGTCCCGGAATATTTATTTACTTTTATTTATATTATACTTTATTGTACACCAAAATAAAGAACACAATCAACATAAAAAGGTAGAGGGTAATCAGGGACATTGGGCGACCTGAAATGAATTTTTAAGAGATATCAAAAGAAACTAACTAATGTCCTCATGAGATTTAGTATCCATCAAATCACACAAAAGACCAGAGATATATTAGAAACCACAAGATAGAGTCTTAAAGATTAATCAATCAATCAATCATTTTATTCATTGACCTAAAATATAAAGACAAGTATTTGTAAGACAGTGACTTCTGAACTAGATAAAATTTATGTTTCCAAACATATCAACTTAGTGTATGACGATGTCGAATTTTAACAATTTGCACTTACATCTGGTTCACGTCATTTGCCTTATTTAGTTCTAGCATTTTAGATGATTTTATTGAAACATCAAACTTCCGAAAAGTCATATGTTTCAATCTGTAGAAAGTGCACAGTCCATATCTGCTTATAGTAAAAGGATAACAAGAAAGGCATAGAAACAACAGACATATATCCATCTCGCTCACACTCGTGTACCAGCCGTCTAAGCCACATGTCCCCGTCCAGCTCGCTCCTGCGCGCGGGCGGCGACCCGTGCGCCAAGAACCACCAGCTGCAGACGCCGTACGCCGCGGCCCCGCACGCACACACTCGCCTCGCATTCAGGCTCTTCCAGGCGCAGTACCCGGATAAATATAACTATGCTAAGGTAATTATTAAAACTATATTTAAAGGAGTTAAGTCGAACGCTGATTAGCCGCTAAGGTTATTACTTTCGGCCTGGTAGAAGCCTATCTGCGGGCCGCAGATAGTTAAATATTTTAAGTGGGATCGGATTGGGTAGTTAATCTAGTTCTAGCATTAATCTAGTTTTATAATCATAATCATAAATTTTAATGTAAGTATATTAAGTAAATGTAATTGTTATTAGGATACAATGGGGCTAAATGTTTAGTTTAAAGCCCTTAAATTTCAATTGAATAAAAAAAAGGTTATTATTTAGTCATTATTTACATATTTAAAAGAGTTTAATTAAACACTGACTCTGCCACTCCGTATGCCTATTAACTAATATCACTCCTAGTAGATAAATGTTGCGTATTGAATCAAAAGACGAATTGTGGTAAAGTATATAACCTAGTTTTGTAAAGTTGGCGCCGATAAGTCTATCATAGACTGAAAAAGATTAAGCCGGACATATTTGACTATTTAAAAAAGTATAGAATAAAATCTAAGCCATCCACAAATACATATCTTTCAGAAATGAGAAACTACCCAGTCACGACGGCTGCATCCTGTTATATTATATTATATTACTCTATGGCTGCATCTGCTGTTCAATTCTCACGGCGAAAAGTTTACAATCGGAAAGGAATGCGCCATTCAAAGTTGTCTAAATTCACAAAATATTTTGATACACCTTTAAAAAACAATGGATATCCCATCATAATCATAGTTTGTTTTTGAGAAAAATACTTCACTCACTTACCATCAGACAGTTCGTCTGGTTTTTTTACGAACAAAACATCATAAACAATTCTTACTTAAATCATTTTTTTACCAAACATATATTTGTGTCTAGTCCCAAATCCCCGGGCCGCTGACCCCCGAGCTCCTCGAACAAGAAAAAGAGAAGAAAGCACAGCAGAAGCGCGCCAAACGACAGAGGGAGAAAGAAAAACAAGCCGAGAAGGTCAAGACCAACAAGTTCCTACAACTCACTGATGAACAGAAGGTAGGTTTGGTAACTTTATCATGTAGTGTAGAGGAATTTCGCTAGATGGCGCCTTTCCTAATAAAAGTATTTTTGGCTTTATACTCTTGAAGGAACTACTTTGTAAGCTTCATAATATATTCATAATAACTTAATACTCTCACCCAGTGTGTTAGGTAGTAATTAAGACTAATATAGGTACAACAATTTCTGAATAAATGAATTTTGAGTTTAGACATTTTTACAGTTACGCATAAAGACGGTTTATAAAATTTGCTATATTTATTTTACTAATAAAGAAGTATCTATCATTAATTACAAAAAATAGTATTTCTAAATTAATAAATGTTATGATAAAGAACTAGCTTCTATAGTAATAGTAACAATCTTTGAAACAATCATTAGAATATAGGTCAATAAAAAGATTTTTCTTATTGGATAGCACTTATAAGGTTGGCTTTGTGTATATCAATACAATTTTTTTTCTTTACAGACCAAAGCTGAAGAGAAACGTTGCTTCCTCTGTGGCTCAGCGTTACCGAAGGCGCCCTTCGAATACAACAAGTACCAGTTCTGTTCCGTCAAATGTTTGCAGAATCACAGGAACCTCAGGCCTTTGAATATGAGTGTATGAACTTAAATAGTACATAATATTTAGTACCACAAAATTTAAACAACTGCCATCGCGGTCAGTCCTTGGATGGGTGACCGTGCTAAAAAATGGCATCTACATGTGATGTAGATAATGTGTAAAATATATTAGATAGGTTAATAGATTTAATTGTTTTGTATTTTACGACTTCTTCTTTTTAAATTGAGCTTAACTGCTATAAAGTTGTTTTTAATTAAAACGGATTGTTATGATGTACCCAAAACGCACACAATATATTGTAATGTTTTATATGTACGTATCTAATTATTATTTAATATAATTTTTGCCAAGCTGATTTTTTTCTACGTAAAGTACAATATTATTTTATTTTCAAAAACAGATTTTATTAGCAGAATAAGTTTATACCATTTTGTACATATATAATCAATAAAAAATACTTATCATAATAATTAATGCGCCAACAAATGTTAATTAGTACACCACTGACCTCCATTACTACTAGTGGAGATCAATGTAGTACACATACGTTTATACGTGTATCTCTATGAAAGGCCTTGACTATCTCCTTGTAACAGGCACTGAGTCCTAAACTACTCGTGGCAACCTAAAGTCCTAAATTACGCCATGTTTATAACGCATTGTCATAATAAACTGTTTAAATAATTACATAGTATATCACTTTAAATAAGTAGAACAAAACACCTATACTGTGTTCGAAATAAATAAGTGCCACCTGTTTAATATTTACCTAAAGTACTTACGCAAAGCCCCTGTAAATAACCCAAATTATGTGTTAACGTGATGTCATCGCCCATTCCTTTAATAAATAAAAAATCTTTTTTATTATAACTTCTTTCTTTAATCCCTTGGCCATATTTATCGTACTACAAGCTATTGTCAGCGAATTCCAAAGTCCTGCGTAACGTAACATCTTTATCACCGTTTGACTTTTTGTCCGAAACGCATTGTTTTTCCGATCGCCTTCCGTTACAATGGCTTCAATAGGACCCATGCTTACAATGCGTACGCTCTATAAAACTATGAACATTATCATTAGAATAGAAGCCTTAGAATAACATCGATTGTGAACTCTATTCCCTTGTGATAAGGGTCGACTAGAGTTGTAAGTTGTCGGGCATGTTTCGGTGCGGTGCACATGGGCCGTCAGTCGCGCGCCTACCGACTGTGGTTCCGGTGGGGTCGATCACACCGTGTGCTGCCTTTACGATACTTACGCGCCATTCCGAACTTTACCGGCTCCGCGGGACGCACGCTCGCGCATAAACTCATGCAAACTTTTTCATATTTCGTCTTTTACGACCAGTGACATAAGCGAGCTATTTATGACATTATTCGTTATTAAAATTTCGATTAAAAACTTTTTCTTAAGTGTTTTATAGTGTTGTGTAACTTTACATTGATTTAAAATGAATCGTGTATTGTAGTGACGATAAACAATTGAACATCGCAATAAAGAATGTGTTTTACGCAAAGTTGACGTTTTGTTATGGTTTTGTGAACTGAATAAATATAATGACGAGGAAAATGCGGTGGGACACTGTTTTGTTATTTTTCTTCTTCTTCGCGGCGAAAGTCGGTAAGTAATTCCTTATGTTTGTCCATTTGGAAAATTGTTTTTTTATGTCGCCTATTCGCATGTTATATTATATTTTGTTAGTTTTATTTTATACGCTTTCGCACTTTCGTAGATGCGTGTGTCATACCTACATGTTTGTGGAAACTAAGTAAGGTACTTACGAGTTTTTTATAGCATAACATGTACCTACATGTTATATGTTTTAGATATTGAGTATTTTTTATTAAGTTCGCATATTTTAAAATGATGTAATACATTGATTTAAATCAACGAATACCTCCGTGTGTTGGGCTGACTGCACTTTGCATCGTTTGTATGCGTTATTGAGCATTTTATCCGGCTGAATGCTTTTATACCAATTACTTATTGCTGTAATTGTCTGATTTTCAATTGGAATTCCATGATCCACAATTTTATTATCACAAGGGTATAAAATCATAAATTACGCGATAAAGCGATGCGCATTTCCATGTAAATATAAAGCGATGTCCACACTAGCACCTGATTAAAATTTGGGCGGGGGTTCGTTTACATTAATAAAGTTTGCATAATACTGGCAGCATTAATGCTGTGCCGGTGGCTGGACACACAGGTCGATGCAATTCACATCACTAATTTACATCCACTCTGCCCAATTTGGAATTCATCGAACTAATTCCGACGTTCATAATAATTAATATTTGTTACGAATACTGATGCAGGTACTCTTGGTTATGTTATGTTCGTTACTTTAATGTAAACATTCATTGTTCCACCGCTTGCCAATTTACCGATAACGATCTACGGGAAATAATGAAAGGGAAACTGTGGATAATGTGTTTGTAATTTTCGCATATTGCAACACTGCATTCGGAGATGGTATCACATAAATACTTAATGCTCTCGCCTCTATTATTCTTTTGAAACTTTTTGTAAAGAGGTAATCAGTTATGCATGACTGGAAACGCAAGCAAGAAGCTTTCTTTCCAACGAGTAATTTTGTGGTCAACTCATAGTTTTTGAAATTAGAATGATTTTCTCGCTAAAATAACTACCTATATTTCAGTGAGCAAATCGATTTCCCAACTGGTTTGCGTAATCGGTTTTTTTCTAAGTATTTTACAGTTTTTAACGTCTTCCTTACCTACTACTAGCATTACAAAAAAGCAGAAAAATGGCATCAAGAAAAGGAATAAAGCAGTCTTGGTTTTCAATTAACTATCGCTTCAAAATCAGAGCTCCGCCGCTAGCTGCGTCAAAGACAAACATAAAATACACCCCTATTCTGCCGGCGGGAACTCGGGATTAAAACTTCATAGATGGGTCGCGGGTTCAAAACGTGTTAGTCAAACATCTAAAGCCTTTATTTTTTGCTCCGCGCTAAGCACGGAGCGACTAAAAAAGGAAAAAAGTATTGAAAGGAAAATGTCATGAGTTTGTTCGTGAAATCGAGTGTTTTTAGGATCGTATTGCAGGATTGATGGTGCCGGGTCGTAGGTACATGTCGGGTAGATTAATCGCTGCAGGTCCCAGCCACCACAACCTACTTTTATTTAACACGTGCCTCTGATGTATTGTGGACATTCTTCCTTGGATGTTATACTTAGCACTGACGAATGGGCGACGATGGAAATGGCTCGCTGAGGCTAAATTAATATTGTATTTATAGCAAATGTAGTGTGCTAGGATGTTTGTTACGCAGGAAAGATTAATTTATGAGGAAGAGAAATGTAGGCAAGCGGTTACCATTATCATGAGCGATAATTGATATGAAAGGACATACTATATAGTAGTGTGCGAAATAAAAAATAAACATAGTAAAGTAGCTACAAATTTCATATTTAAAATCAGAGCTGAAATAATAATTAGTTTAGCAGTGGTTTGTAAATAACCTTATCCGTTTATAACTCGCATCAATGCTTGTTTAATAACTGTTCCATCTTAAACTTCTCGCCCTTAAATCAATCCCGCTAAACCCTAACCTTTACGATAACTATAAATTATTTTCGAGCCCAATCTACTAATCTAATACCTGTCAGTTTTCCAGCCCACAGCTATAGCCAGCTACTATCTATGCTATCGCAGGGAACTGACAGCCTGTGATGTTTTAAGACGAGGCGAGACAAGGCGCCGGCCGGGGCCAGGGATCCAGTGTTATCCGACTGACGGAAACAAATAGATATACAGGCTTATGTAATTATAATGAAAATTGGTAATTTACGTGGTATTTTGAAGTCGACTTTAGTAAGTATATCACTAGCGTTTGCCCGTGGCTTCGCACGCATTATTATACATATAAACATTCATCTTGAATCACTCTACTTATTAAAAAAACTACATCAAAATCCATAGTGTACTTAAAGATCTAAGCATACATACATACATAGGAACTTAACTATCTAAGGCGTTTGCTACAGTCGCTTTCCCTGTCCTTGTGAAAAAACTGGAAAATTAAAAAAAAATAGTAGGCACATAATGTACTAAAGCCGTCTTTACTTTTTTTTACCTATAACTCTGAATATCTACGTAAATGGGCATTGAAAACCTATCCGCAGCCTATCTGTATATTCTGAATATTGGTCCGGGTGTCTGGATACCAATTAGGGTTTCATGTTGGCAGCTAAAATAGATGGCCTCAATAATTGCGATCGCATTGTTGTAATAAAAAGCTCTTCGGCGCAAGTTTGTTGGGGGATTTTATACAAGCACCTATTTGCTAAAGTACCATTCTAATTTAGTTCATTGGTTATCTGACAAAAAAATATTGAATTATGTTTGTTCTCTTTGTTACGGTACAACAGAGTGATGCATCGTCGTGATTTTTGTTGTACCGGTGGTATAGGGATCCGAGATTCTTTTTATTACGAAATAACGCGGATGAAGTCGCGGACAGTCACTAATCACTTTTTCAACTTAATTTACAAGTTATTAGTAGGTAAAACAGAATTTTTCCTTTTCATTAAAACCAATAAAAAAATATCGAATAATTACAATTTTTTTTGCATATTCAGACATTATGTATTTATTGCTTCGATAAATATTTAAATTTCAATAAAGTGTGTGTAAAGTTATGTAACAGAGCTAGTTCAGTAAAATAATGAGGCGTGTCGGTAAAAGGTCTTAACTATCTACTTGTTCAAGAATAATTGGGTTTACATGGAACTTGATAATCAAGGCGAAGCCTATATCCAAACGCTATTGAACCATTATGTACACATACATACACATGTACATAGAAACATACGAGTACATGATTATTATATACGTAGTGTGACTCGTTACAAATTGTTCCTAATTACAAGCTTCGAATGGAATCTATGAAATATATAATTATAATCTGAATTTAGTTTGTTAAAATCAGCTTGTATGTTTAACTATAGTTTCATAATAATTATTATATTTGATAGCTTTAAAGTGTTAACTTCAATAAATCTGACATACTTCTTTGTATGTACTTTAATTGATTTGACATATATGCGTACATCTCTTTTATTAGAATTATAGAGATTTATTGCCTTTCATCACGTAGTACGGGACAACTTGGGATTTTAATTCATTTTCTTACCGTTAATAGAGAAACTTCATAGAAACGCAAAATTGGTTCGTTTTGAAATGTGTATTGAATAAATTCGTTCCTATTCCGAAAACAACGAAGTCGTTGAAATTGGTTCATTAAACGAGACCCAACATTGTGCCAATTACTTATAAGGCATTCTATTGTAATAGGTACCTACCTAAGGTTCTTGGATACAAGTGTTGGTTGTCTGCCGAAACTACCTAAGTGAAGATACTTCAAACATAAATCTTAGACTTAATTAGTCTATCAATAGTTTTATAGTGTGGTGTCTATAATTAAATATATTATTATATTTAAAATCTAGTATACCTACTACAGTGGTGCTGCTTTCAAAATTAAGACAACACATTTTTAGAGTTACTTATCCAGAAATTTGTAAGAGGTCAAAATGAAAACAATAGTTCTTATGAAACCGTTCAATCTCTATCACTCAAGCGTAGGTTATTTAGCATTTTTTTTTTATTAATATTGCGATAGTTTGAATGCGGAGTTTTAATCAGAATGTGCTATATAAAACTAAAGGAGCAATCGAGTTATTTGAGCGACAGATATTTTATAAATAAATAAGCCACTTAGCTGTTTGATGTTGTTTTCTAATTGAAAGATACGGCTGAAAATGGATATTACTTGATAATGATAAACGATAATTCACTGTAGTACTCTTGAAGGCACATTCAATAAAGCTATTTATTATTTTGCCAAATTTTAATACGACAAAATTTTCGTAATGTTACTATGATTCCGTATCAGTTTCCAAGTTCTTGTTCTGGCAAAATATCTAGCGCAAGGTGGTAAAAGCAAGTGTAGGTAATCCCAAAGAAACGCTTATTTATGAACAGTGTTTTGGACACTGTTTCTCGGAGTTTCTGAAACGTGTTTCACTAAACTTTGTGAATTACTGTACCGGCTCTGTTCTCGGTAGTACCTTAGTAGTTTGCTACGTGGTTTGTACATTCTACAATTTACTTATAACCTTTTCGGAAGTTTATTTGGGCACTGAGAGGAACTTTACTGGACTTCTAGTGTGACTTGTAACACGTTTTCTGTTGACGATAATATAGCTTTTTTGCTTCCTTACCTAATATAGAAAAACATCAGAAAGTAGGTACTTACTAGGTATAATGGTTTTTCTTAAAATGCCAAACTCTTTGTGATTATAATCTCATTGAAACTGAGTAAATTTTATGTACTTAAACAGGGATTTATCGTATCTTACGTGGAACATCAGATTATTTTCTCTAATTTCAGAAAGTCGTTACTTAGAATTGATGAGCGAAGGCTCCCCTTTGAAGGTTTACGCAAGTCAAAGTTAACCCTTTGTATGAATATTTACTATGCGAGCATGAAGAAATACTTAACTATGTTTATTTGATGATGTGTTCCCTCTTATAAAAAGTTTAGAGCCTGGATGATCACATTGACTTCTTTATATCTCGGATGAACACGCCTGACACCGCAGAGTAACTGTAAGAAGCTATAGTTACTATTTTCCCACGGGAGCTACAACTTTATAAATCAAATTATCATTAAAAATATATTTCAATTTCTTATGAAGCAATCAATATTATATTTGCATCTTTGCTCGTGAAATTCTATTAACTAATATTCATAGTAATATTTTATTCAAAAACTTTTATTACGAATCAGATACTGGCTTATATTTCTTGCGTAAATATATAACATAATCGTTTCCAAGTAAATAAAAATATACCTTAACTATTCATGTAGTATATCAGTGCATAAATATACCTTAACTATTCATGTAGTATATCAGTGCATAAATATTGACATGTATTACAGATTGTAGCCGCAACTTAATAGCCCTTACTTTAGTATTTTCATAACCAATTACAGCAAAATTAAATTATAACTCTTAAAACCAAAACAATATAAAATATTACCTTCACAACAGAACTATTGCCCATAGCATAAAATTACATATTCTTGCTTTTTCTTTGTATGTGAGCGGCCAACTCTGTTGTCGATAGTTTACAAACTGCCCTAAGGGCTTCTGACATAGCTTCAAACATTTTTTTACGTGGTATGATTTGCGACTACAGCCTGCCTGATGTTAGCATTGCTGCAGCTTAGGGTGTGACAAGCTAACCTAGAAGATGTCTATTAGATTTGCAGACCCCTGTATTGTAGACATTTGTACAAACATTTATCCTAAATGTATATTTAATAGGTTATTTCATAAATCCTATACGAATACGGCAAGAGTTTTGAGCACGCCATCAAATTATAATATTGTTATTACGCTGGAGGCAATCGGCGGCCTCGTTCAACATTCTATGGGAATCTGAGAATCGACACGTTTGTATTCTATGAGATATGTATGGGAATTAGTAGCTGTGTCACGTATGGCGTGTAGTACGAGCTGTTTTGAAAAACTGTCATACAATGGAACAAGTTTGTTTTAAAGATTTTTTAAATATTTTATTAATGTTATTTCTTGAGACCTATTCGCTATGTGCAATGTGCCGATATATTCATTTATTTTTATATTTATATAATACTTTTTTAAGATAATCTTGATGTATTGATAAATTTTAAAGATCTGCCTGAATAATAACATAAAATTCATAAACGTCACAAATAGTTATATAGCAAATGTGATTTAAATAATAAAATTTTCCTTACTGGGAAGTGGGCAGAAATTTGTAGATGTACCTACTTATTTTTTAATGCTATTTTGATGGGCGATACATTTGTATTACATATTAAGTAAAACGTGTGTACTACAGTAATTTTAAGCGTATGCACGTACGCGCCTACTTAGAAAGATTTGGTAGCTTTTTATAGGTATTATTTTTAAAATACGCACGTAAGTCTTTTAAAGCTGTTTTCACACCCGCCGTATACCTGCCTGCTAATCCGGCGAAACACCTCCAAAGAATATTAATTTGTCCCGACTCTGGAGATTTGAACGTTATTTGAATATTCTATCTTCTTTCCTAGCAGTTCTCTTAGTTAAAGCACCATTTCTCCATGATAATAACAGTTTTTAACTGTAAAATGTTAGTTACAAACTTTTCCGTGGGACTCACGAGTATTTCGTGAAACGGTCGCAAGAAATTGTCGTGACAGGTCAGTGTATCTGCTTCTTTAAGGCCCTTTTTATTTTTTTCTCAACTCAAGTAGGTCATTACGACGACCTAATTTTTGAAATGAAATTTTATACGCTTACAGAGTTAATTTATCTTTTAGTTTACAAAGAGATGCTTAGATGTAACTTAGGTACCTAACTTTAAAGATATTAAAGAAATTAATTCCTTAATTAACATTTTTTATATCGTTCTAAACTTTCTGTGACATTATTTTTTTTATCTTAGGTACTTACCTAATTAATTTTATTTTCGCACACTTTATTGGTATTAGGTTATTTAATACGTAAATGTACAAGTTAGTACAATACTATGGCTCTCAAAAAATGTAAACTCGACACCAGAGTTGGCCACTCTCATTCGATAAGAAGAGTAAGTATACAATACCTATATAAAACATGTTCTAAAGGCTGCATGCGCTAAGGAATCTTTTTAATAGAATAAATAGACTCCTATAGATAGGTTTTACAATGCAATGCATCTCTTTATGTTATTGTAAACATCTATTAGGTAGTATACGATACTATTTTTCTAATTATAAAAGCTATTCTTCCTTTCTTCTTCGCAAACTAATGGAATACGAGAAGGATGTGATATTACGTTAAAAGAAGCTAAGAATCTGGGAAGCAACATCTGTTAGAAAAAGCTTAAAGGCAAAAATGTCTCTAACATTTCCCTACTTTACGGATTACATGTGCCAATTTATTTCATTCTTGCTTCTATGTTTCATATCAATGATTTTTCCTCCGAGTTCCTTATTGCCTTTATCTGAGGTTTTTATAAGTATCTATATAAATGGAACGAGTAAGAGTCTTCAGACATGAGTTGCCGTTATCTTCACGGTTTTCCATTCATACAATGTATGGGGGATTCTTTATTTATTTGTTGTTGATGTAGTCTGTAATGTAATAATGTATCATATTTAAGCTCGCGTAGTGGAAGAAATGTAATTGGTTCAAATAAAAGAAAATTAATCGAGTATTTCCGTAACTGTAAGAAAGACAGAAAGAAAATACATTTATTGAGACACACAAAACTTTAACTTACCTACTGTACGGGTTTACTAAAACAGAATTTGCATAATATTCATTATGAATCCAATCCTTAGTTGTATTCTGTTTCCTTAGCAAGATTATCCACATGAAGTTAATGAATAATATACGTTATGGTGGTAACATAGCTATATTTCGTATACATATTATTATGTACCTTCATACTAATCTAGAGAAATGAGTCCACTAAACGCGAGTAAAAGGGAGCCCTACGTGACTTGTGGAGCAAAACCTATTTATCATAACTCTGTGTGGAGGTTCGTGAAAAAGATTTTTCCTGAAAAAATATGTAACAAGCAAATGTTTAGAAGAAAAACATGGCGCGAGACTGTGTCAGCAACAGTTCATTTACAGAAACAGTGTGTTTTACTGTAAGGTTGATAGCAACCCGACTGACTGACTGCGGTGGTCTTCCTCTGAGAGGGTTCTCTTCTCAAGTCATTGACTTCTTAAGAGGGCTGGGCGCCGGGGCACACTGACTCCGGGGAAATTGTTGCAGCTCCCGGAACCCCTTGTACGGAGCTCGCCTGGGTGCTGGTAGGTGGCAGTTGGTGTTGTGGCGTGATGCTGCGGCGGGCGCGCGGCTCGGCGAGGGCGCGCAACTCGTCGAGGGCTCGCGCGGCGGAGGCACGCAGGTCATCACCTGCCACGATGGAGGTCAGGAGGCCCACGTACGACTCCAACAAGCTGTCGTTGTCGCTGTAGGTCCCGACCTCTGTCGCGCTATCACAGCGCAGACTTTGTGGCTCAGTCTGTGTTGTTTTTTCTTGCCGCGGCGCGCTCACCGGCGCTGCCTGCGGCGTGTTGCGGCCTCTCTCACTGCGCGGGCTGCGCAGGAGGGAGGGCGACTGAGGTAGTGAGGTGCGGGGAGAAGGGGTACCCCTACCACGCCTTCCCCTCCGTCTTGGTCGCGATGATGCGGTACTGGATGTTTGCGGTGACTCGCCGCTGCTGTCGGGCCGGCGCTCCGGCGCCGGTGATGGCAGCTCGAGTCGCCGCTTTGGTGTCGCGCGCTGCAGCACGGGTGATGGTGGCCGGGTGACGCGCCACTGTTGCGGAGGCTGTCTCTGCAGCGGTGGTGGTGCGGGCTGCGCAGGTGGGCGCCTGTCTCCAGGGATGGGGATAGCGCGCTTGCGCGCCTCGCGCAAAAACCAGCGGCAGGTGCGGTTATTGGCCGCATGTGGCCCCGCACAGTTGGCACATTTCTTGGGTGCATCTGGCGAGCTGGTGCACTCGCGTCCGTGGTGGGGGCCCCCGCACTTGACGCAGCGCTGGGGGCGGTGGCAGAGGGCGCTGGCATGGCCGAACGCCTGGCATCTGTGGCATTGCGGTATTTTGGAGCTACCGCGCCATGCTTCAAACGAAACGTGCGGCATGTTCAGTAACTCCGTGGTGTTGAAAAGTCTTGATTGTAGCTCCCGGGACATCATGCTGAACTGTAGGAACACGATGGAGTTTACTCTTCCCGGGAGAGGCGGTAAGTTGCGGGCGTGATTTACTGGGAATCCGCGCGCTCTTAGGTCTTCAATTATGAATTTTGGGTCCGTGTTTGTTGGGAGTCCCCGCAGCGCCACCTTGATAGGCCTATCCGTACGCAGCGAGTAGGTGTACCAGGATAGACTTGGCACAGTCTTCTCGAGCCCCGACAGGTAGTCCTTGATGGCGTGGTACTCCTCCTCCGTTCCTGGTAGCAGGCGTAATCCGGTGCGTAGAGGCCGAGCCGCAGGTGTTTGACCAAACCTGCGGCGCAGCTCTTCTAGGTGCAGTGGCCAGTTGGGGAGGGACTCCACTGTGATGGGTGGAATCTTTCTCGACCCAGCTGGTTGACTGGAAGGCGCTGGTGCTGGTCTTGATGTGGTGCTACGCGGCGATTGCGGTCTGTCCACAGCGGGCGCGCGCAACACGTTCGCGTACGTTTTCATCTCGCGTTCCGACGACGATGATCTGGACGCGGCTGAGGATGATGATGATGGTCCTGGTGATACATCCCGACTGTCCGGTGTATACCGGTCCTTTGGGAAGGGCCATACAGGAGCCACGCGGCGAGCTTGCTGGCTGGTATTTGCAGTCGCGCTCTGCTGCGCTCTCATTGGCTGGCTGGCTGGGTGGGTCGCTCTATGCGAGGGCTGCATGGTGCAGTGTTGCGCGGTACGTGGCTTCTCCGACAGACTCCCGTTTGCCGCCCAAACAGGTAGACTGTTCGGAGGGAGCCGTGCGGACCGTCACTGTACACTGCACTGAGGATTTTAATTTGTTCTTCGTGTAACGTCACAATTTACTGCCCGGCGGCGGAACAACACAATTGCGCGGCACTAGTGCACTCACACGGTAGATAGTCACTGTCTATTAGGTAGAAGGGAACACGAGTTGCGATTTCTCGGCAGAACTCGGTTCGGTAGGCGTGTGCCTGCCGTGGCGGCGCTTGGTCACAGGGTGACGACGCCGGGGCGGCAGGCGGTAGTTCCTGGAGATGGTGCAGGTCGCATCGACCTCACGTTCGGGAGCTGCAGCACGAAGACCGACGAGCTCAACCTCACGGGAGGGAGCAGACGAGCAGCGCGAATCAACAGGAACCTGATAGCAACCAAATAAAATGAAACAATACACCCACAGTCTGTAGGTTTTCAACCCAAGCAGGTTGTATAGAGCTCTGTATCTATTATAATAGGACGATACATTTTTGTGTGACAATATTATCGTTAATCGTCTTAATTTGTATGTAGTTTTATCTCAATATTTTTGCTTTGTTTTTGTATGAAAATATTTCACGGGAATATATCCATTTGCACCTAAAAATGATGTAGGTATATTACTAATACGTAGCCGTAGCTTTGCCCACATCATTTTAAATTCTTGGCATGGTTTATGATATGCTATGATATTTTAAGTCAAGTTACCTAAGTAGTCTGACCAGTCGCAACTATTGTCAATTTTCAATGAATGCAAACCTTTGATGAAACCTAAAAGGAGCTTTCAATCGGCAACAATAGCCCACTATTAAGAGTTTCTAGTGAAACCGCAGAGAAATCTCAATAGTTACTTATTCAAGTCAACGGTCCATGCTAACCTGGGTGCCACCTACCTATTAGCTTGCTATACTGGGAAATGCGTAACTAACGAATCAATCTGATTGATGCTTTGATATATAAACCAACAATAAGCCGATAAAAAAATACGACATGTGTTTGCTAGCTTTAGTACCAAAATTGTTGAAAAAGTTATTAACAAATACATAGATACATAAACCGAACTGAATACTACGTTAAACTCTTTTCTTTTCTCTAACAGCCAACTTTGCAACTGACACCAGTCCGTTAAATTTAGTATGTAGCTATGTATGAATACGTATGCATGTACCTATACAGGTATGAGTTACAACAAACCCTGTACCCAGTAATATACAGTCCATGTTATTAGTCTATGTCTACATCTAGGTAACTATTACGTACCAAGTGAAGCGCAAGATCGCTAATGCCCATTGTGGGGCGCTGAATAATTCACAATTCACTAATAGACTACAGATTGTCTTCAAACTGGTCTGTTAAATTCATAGCAATATTTATATGGGGACACCTACCTGTATCGATTAAAACCGTTCCGCATAACATATAACTTGTGTTGCCCAATCAACATCCCGTGAGCAACGTCTACACCTACATTGGTACTCAGATGCGGTATTGATATGCCACGAGGATCACATTATTTTGTTTTCAGGTTTTATTACCGACTCCAAAATAAGTAGAAAAGCTAATTCGACCTCTATAATAAATTAGTGACTATTTAAATTATTATTTGCGCGATATGTGTTAATAATATTTAATTTAACTGTATTCTTCGTTAAAAAATCATGTTGGTTTGAGACTAAAGATAATAATGTTTATCCAGAATCTAATGCTATTTTACGTGCCGTCTATTGGTGTGATGTCGTCAGATAACTTGGCAATGTGGACTTAGTTTGACTGTGGGATTGTTACTTGATATTACTTGATGTCAGTTTGCGCGCATTAAAGGCACATCAGCGGACAAAGTTCCGTGGTTTGGAAGTTGGGACTTTTTGCAACCCTCATTATCTATGAGTTAGCTAACTCGTATCTATAAAAATATCTTTTGTCTTGCGTATTATGTAGGTACTTTCATAATCTCTTTGTCGTTAGTGGTTATATAATAATTGTGACAGAGCACTAGGACAAAGATAAAGTTAAATAGACAATTATTAAATAATGTAATCAATACCGCTGTGATACATTGAAATCTAAAGGATTTCTAGTTGATAATTAACTCTGTGGATATATTCTGAAATCTATCAAGGTGTCGGCGCAAATAATAACAATACCTAATTTGAAATGCTTCCGGAGCAATTTGATGTTTAGGTCCTCCGTTATTGTGTTTTTGTATTTATAAATTTTGTAAACTAAACTTATTTCAACATACTGCACGGTGTGCATTTCTCATAGCCTGTGCTTGATCTCAGCACCAAACTCTGTGGTAGCTCAACTAGAGATATAGTGACCCAGGTCAGTGCTACGTCCCCAGCTAGGGCCTAAGCAAATAATATCTAAGTTTCTGAATTTCAATTACTTCACATAGCAATAGGTCTAAAAGTTTTGGTTGAACAAACCGAAATTGATGAAGTTTTTCTTAGAATTTTCAACTTTTTGATATAAAATTAATAAAAAAAATAAGAATTTGAAAATACAACGCCAGTTTTAATTGTCTTGGTAAAAAAGATGGTGTTGTCATCGCTCAATACTTTTGTATTATCGTCAGATGAATAGACAAAGGAACAATACGTTGCTTCAGGTAGGCATTGGTTAAACACAAACAAATATGAACTATTGACTGAATATTTTAAATGGGAGATACTTGTGTACGGGAGTATTTTTATATTACTTTATTTGTTATAAACTCATCATTTATGTACTTCAAATTTCATGTTAAAGCAAACTCTTTTCTACGAAATTTATAATGGAAATAGCAATTAGGATTTGCCGTCGCCATTTTACAAATCGGTAGACGCTAAGTGGTTGCAAGGGACGTAAATACACTAACATTTTCTCTTTAGCAGAGAAAAGCTTTTCAATGTTTCCTGCCGTCTAAGTAACAAATAGCACGTATTTAAGACTATTTAGATCCGAAACTATCACTGGTTTGCAGTTTCTGTTGTATTTGATATATATTTGTATTACTAGCGGCCCCGAATTTTCTGTCTTTAGTATAGAAAAATGTATAGGTATCTAAGTGATATGTGTCAATCAAAAAATATTTTTTAATGCATTTTTGTAAGCATGTATTGCATAGATTGGTGAAATACGACATTATTATATAGATATCTTTGGAAATAAATCTGTTTTCACAGGAAAAGCCTTTTTATTGCTAGAGATCTATAAAGTTACAATAACTTGGTGAATACGTGTCCAAAACGTGATCTAATCAAGATAAACAGAATTGCCTTCACAAACACAGTCACAAACAAAAAGGCCATTAATTCCACAGACATTCATCATAAGCTAATCTAATAAAGTGTAAGTGTTCTGTAGGTATTTTCTGAAATGTTAAATGTTTGCGACCACTGTTTGTTATCATACATTTTGATACTATTGCTGTTCTTCTTAAACAGATTTTGTGTAAAATAAATTCAGATCTATTTGATAAAATTTGGATGTTAAGGGTTTATTCAGAGCGCCTCCAACCTAATCTCCACAAAGGGAAACTTGCTTATATTGTACATTTTTAAATTGAAGTTCTATGAGTGTGGATTATTACTAATTTTGATGAAATTTATGAAAAGATTAAATACAATCTAGAATAAAACAAACACTTTTCTCTCTATATATCTGCACATAAATAAAATCTATAAAACACGGCTATATACATGTATCCTGAATTTAAAATCAGTAGACAATTCCAAATAAATGGAGATGTCTTAGAGCACCACTTGTTTATTAAAAAACCGTCGAAACGAATACAAACTGAGCAGTATACTGACCTCTGTGAATCATATATAGCTAACCGGTGTGAACTTGGCAGCCAAAGTTAGCAGCCTATAACCCGACTAAATTAAGTAGGTATTTTTTGTGAAGTTAGCGGCCAAACCTAAATTTGATAAGAAAACTATATAAATTAAAAAAAAAAAATAAGCGTCAGACATTAAACGAAGCACTTCCCGCATTTACAAATTAATAATCTCTAAAATTTATATTTTTTTCGCATTTAGTACGTACAACGGCTGCTCGTGTCCTACGACTCAGCCAAAGGGCTGAAGGTGTGTTTGAGTATGTCAAATTAAGGGCATATATACAAACTATCCTGTCATTAAGAATTCGTTCCGGCCGAGTAGGTTTTCTTGAAGAAAACTCGGAGATGAAAACTTTGTTATTATATATTTTTTCCACTTAACATCGGCTGCTGTTTTGTACAGCCCCTGCGAAAGGGCTGAGGGTGTGTTTGAGTATGTCAATTTAAGAGCATATATAAAACCTATCTTGTCATTGGACATTCGCTCCGGCCGAGTAGGTTTTCTTGAAGAAAACTCGGCGACGAAAATTTAGAATTTTTATTTTTTTCAATTTATCATTGGCTGCTACTTTCTACAGCCCCTGCCAAAGGGTTGAGGGTGTATTTTAGTATGTCAATTTAAGGGCATATATAAAGCCTATCTTGTCATTGGACATTCGTTCCGGCCGAGTAGGTTTTCTGAAAGAAAACTCGGCGATGAAAATTTATAATATTTTTCATTCAATTTATCATTGGCTGCTGCTTTGTACCGCCCCTGCCAAAGGGCTGAGGGTGTGTTTGAGTTTATCAAATTAAAGGCATATATATAGCTAATCTTCTCATTGGAAATTCATTCCGGCCGAGTAGGTTTTCTTGAAGAAAACTCGGCGATGAAAATGAAGAATATTTTTTGTTCTAATTATCATTGGCTGCTGCTTTGTACAGCCCCTGCCAAAGGGCTGAGGGTGTGTTTGAGTATATCAATTTAAGAGCATATATAAAATCTATCTTGTCATTGGACATTCGCTCCGGCCGAGTAGGTTTTCTTGAAAAAAACTCGGCGACGAAAATTTAGAATTTTTATTTTTTTCAATTGATCATTGGCTGCTACTTTCTACAGCCCCTGCCAAAGGCTTGAGGGTGTGTTTTAGTATGTCAATTTAAAGGCATATTTAAAGCATATCTGGTCATTGGACATTCATTCCGGCCGAGTAGGTTTTCTGAAAGAAAACTCGGCGATGAAAATTTATAATATTTTTCATTCAATTTATCATTGGCTGCTGCTTTGTACCGCCCCTGCCAAAGGGCTGAGGGTGTGTTTGAGTATGTCAATTTAAGGGCATATATAAAACCTATCTTGTCATTGGAGATTAGTTCCGGCCGAGTAGGTTTTCTTCAAGAAAACTCGGCGATGAAAATGTAGAATATATTTTTTTTTTTAACTTATAATTGGCTGCTGCTTTGTACAGCCCCTGCCGAAGGGCTAAGGGTGTGTTTGAGTATGTCAAATTAAGAATATATATAAAGCCTATTTTGTGATTACAAATTCGTTCCGGCCGAGTAGGTTTTCTTCAAGAAAACTCGGCGACGAAAATTTAGAATTTTTATTTCTTTCAATTTATCATTGGCTGCTGCTTTGTACAGCCCCTGCCAAAGGGTTGAGGATGTGTTTTAGTATGTCCATTTAAGGGCATATA
Source organism: Macaria liturata (assembly GCA_964023185.1). Lineage (NCBI taxonomy): Eukaryota > Metazoa > Arthropoda > Insecta > Lepidoptera > Geometridae > Macaria > Macaria liturata. The sequence goes on along the minus strand of OZ026817.1, from coordinate 10,859,041 downwards.
TAAAGCCTATCTTGTCATTGGACATTCATTCCGGCCGAGTAGGTTTTCTTGAAGAAAACTCGGCGACGAAAATTTAGAATTTTTATTTTTTTCAATTTATCATTGGCTGCTACTTTCTACAGCCCCTGCCAAAGGGTTGAGGGTGTATTTTAGTATGTCAATTTAAGGGCATATATAAAGCCTATCTTGTCATTGGACATTCGTTCCGGCCGAGTAGGTTTTCTGAAAGAAAACTCGGCGATGAAAATTTATTATATTTTTCATTCAATTTATCATTGGCTGCTGCTTTGTACCGCCCCTGCCAAAGGGCTGAGGGTGTGTTTGAATTTATCAAATTAAAGGCATATATATAGCTTATCTTCTCATTGGAAATTCATTCCGGCCGAGTAGGTTTTCTTGAAGAAAAATCGGCGATGAAAATGAAGAATATTTTTTGTTCAAATTATCATTGGCTGCTGCTTTGTACAGCCCCTGCCAAAGGGCTGAGGGTGTGTTTTAGTATGTCAATTTAAAGGCATATATAAAGCCTATCTGGTCATTGGACATTCATTACGGCCGAGTAGGTTTTCTGAAAGAAAACTCGGCGATGAAAATTTATAATATTTTTCATTCAATTTATTATTGGCTGCTGCTTTGTACCGCCCCTGCCAAAGGGCTGAGGGTGTGTTTGAGTATGTCAATTTAAGGGCATATATAAAACCTATCTTGTCGTTGGAGATTAGTTCCGGCCGAGTAGGTTTTCTTCAAGAAAACTCGGCGATGAAAATGTAGAATATTTTTTTTTTTTAACTTATAATTGGCTGCTGCTTTTTACAGCCCCTGCCGAAGGGCTGAGGGTGTGTTTGAGTATGTCAAATTAAGAATATATATATAGCCTATTTTGTGATTAGAAATTCGTTCCGGCCGAGTAGGTTTTCTTGAAGAAAACTCGGCGACGAAAATTTAGAATTTTTATTTTTTTCAATTGATCATTGGCTGCTACTTTCTACAGCCCCTGCCAAAGGGTTGAGGGTGTGTTTTAGTATGTCAATTTAAAGGCATATATAAAGCCTATCTGGTCATTGGACATTCATTCCGGCCGAGTAGGTTTTCTGAAAGAAAACTCGGCGATGAAAATTTATAATATTTTTCATTCAATTTATTATTGGCTGCTGCTTTGTACCGCCCCTGCCAAAGGGCTGAGGGTGTGTTTGAGTATGTCAATTTAAGGGCATATATAAAACCTATCTTGTCATTGGAGATTAGTTCCGGCCGAGTAGGTTTTCTTCAAGAAAACTCGGCGATGAAAATGTAGAATATTTATTTTTTTTAACTTATAATTGGCTGCTGCTTTGTACAGCCCCTGCCGAAGGGCTGAGGGTGTGTTTGATTATGTCAAATTAAGAATATATATAGCCTATTTTGTGATTAGAAATTCGTTCCGGCCGAGTAGGTTTTCTTAAAGAAAACTCGGCGACGAAAATTTAGAATTTTTATTTCTTTCAATTTATCATTGGCTGCTGCTTTGTACAGCCCCTGCCAAAGGGCTGAGGGTGTGTTTGAGTTTATCAAATTAAAGGCATATATATAGCTTATCTTTTCATTGGAAACACGTTCCGGCTGAGTAGGTTTTCTTGAAGAAAACTCGGCGATGAAAAATAGATATTTTATTTTTTTTTCAATTTTTCATTGGCTGCTGCTTTGTACAGCCCCTGCAAAAGGGCTGAGGGTGTTTTTGAGAATGTCAAATTAGGGACATATATATAGCCTATCTTGTCATTGGAAATTCATTCCGGCCGAGTAGGTTTATTTTAAAGAAAACTCGGCGATGAAAATTAAGAATATTTTTTGTTCAACTTATCATTTGCTGCTGCTTTGTACAGCCCCTGCCAAAGGGCTGAGGGTGTGTTTGAGTATGTCAATTTAAGAGCATATATAAAACCTATCTTGTCATTGGACATTCGCTCCGGCCGAGTAGGTTTTCTTGAAGAAAACTCGGCGATATGCCCTTAAATTGACATACTCAAACACATCCTCAGCCCTTTGGGAGGGGCTGTACAAAGCAGCAGCCATTGATAAGTTGAACAAAAAATATTCTTAATTTTCATCGCCGAGTTTTCTTCAAGAAAACCTACTCAGCCGGAACGTTTTTCCAATAAAAAGATAAGCTATATATATGCCTTTAATTTGATAAACTCAAACACACCCTCAGCCCTTTTGCAGGGGCTGTACAAAGCAGCAGCCAATGAAGAATTGAAAAAAAAAAATATCTATTTTTCATCGCCGTGTTTTCTTCAAAAAAAACCTACTCAGCCGGAACGTGTTTCCAATGAGAAGGTAAGCTATATATATGCCTTTAATTTGATAAACTCAAACACACCCTCAGCCCTTTGGCAGGGGCTGTACAAAGCAGCAGCCAATATTAAG